>JANIPM010000231.1:61475933-61487423 GCA_027478405.1 Erythroxylum cassinoides
TCTCTTCAACTTTTACAAGTATTCTTTTCGAGCCTCTTCAGGTCTCTACAACCAGTATTCTTTCACTCTTAGCCTCTACAGGCTATCTGTACTACTTTCTGACAAAAAGTGTTTGAAAACTTGTTACAGAAAAAACTAGATCTCGGCTAATTTGCACAGTAATCTCACAGATATGTTTTTTTACGATCGCGTAGATGTAAATCAACTAACTTTTTTAATTTTTGACTTCGACTTGTATTTATAGACTTTGTCTCCAACTACTTCTTGATTCTTGCTTCTTGGATCTTGAAAGAAACGGTTAATCAGTTGAGTTCTGTAACTAACCCGAACTGACTCTTGCATCTGCTTTCTATTATTCTTCTGCGTCTGTATTTCTATTTGCGTCTTCGTCTGTTTTTTACTTTGCGTCTGCGTCTGTTTTTCTTAGTGTCTGCGTCTGCTTTTTAAATCGCGTCTGCGTCTGCTTTTCACTTTGCGTCTGCATCTGCGTCTTATTTTGCGTCTACGTCTGCTTTTGTTTTTCTTCATCTGTATTGCTACGTCTGCGTCTGCGTCTGCTTTTGTTTTTTTCTTTTATTTTTCTCTTTGTTATACATCAAAATCATATTTAAGTAAAGTCATTTTGACTTAACAAGAGTAACTTTACATTCACGAATTACTTAAGTAACTCTATGAGACTTTAACCTCTATATATAGCTTCCATATTGGGCTTCCTTATCACAAGCCCGATATGAGTTTAGTCCACACTGATCTGGGTCTACTTTTCTCCTAGATTTCGGTCTATTAAACTAGATCATTTATTGGGCTATTTTATTATCTTTATCCAAACTAACAAGTTATTGAAAAAGTAATAAAATACAATTAATTGTTTTCCATCTTTATAGGAAAATATCTAACAATTAAAGTAAATCAAACCGAAAGTTTAAAAATCGAATCAAAAAATTAGATGGTTTAAAATTTTTACGGTTAAACCAGCCGAAGCGATTGAATTTTTTATTAAGACCAATATAGTAATTCGTAGGGAGCTTATATATACATATATATGAAATATTAAGTATAAATTTTACATTTGATAGTATTTATATTTGAAAAAAACTTAAGGGTGTTGAGTGTAAGGATCACATTTCAAATATGAACATATATAGAAAAAGATCCAAATGACAAAAATTTTAAGCAAGGCAATTAAAGTAGTAATAAATTCAAGAGTGAAAAGTAGGTGTTGGGATAGTTGTGTTGTACTGTTACTTTTAAACCTTAAAAGATTGATAAAGATTTGTTATTTGCAGATGGTATAAAATGCAGAAAGTAAAAGAAGACCAAAATTACTTGGTTCGATAGTTTAAAACTATCTACATCCAAGGATCTCACTTGTAGTGGTTCCACTATATCAAGAAGAAGAGAAAAATTGTACAGAGATAGAGTGTTTATGTAAACACTTGCAAAAGAGTCTAAAAAACTCCCTAGTACCCACAGGTCAGTACTTTAGCACTCTTTGATAATTTTCACTCTGATTCTCACACTCACTGATTTTGCTTACAATGTAATGTAAAAATGCCTGAAGTCATCTAATGCTTGAACTGTGCTCTTTTTATAGGAGTTGAATGGTTGGCTTTCAGATTTGTTTTGACTGAGTCAGAGTCTTTAGAGGAGCTCTTCACATGACCTGATTAAACATGCTACTGAAGCTGTGCATTTTGTGTATGTGTCTGCTTCTTTAATTTGCTTTAGATGTTAACGCTGCTTTGTGCGTTTTACATTGTCGTTGCCGCGTTTTGCTTTTGACTTGTATGTAATACAACAGTGTAGTATGTGTCACATGGATGTGTCTTAAGCCAATTCATTTTTCCCTATCTGAAGGAACTTTGGAGAGCTTCTCTCTCTTTCCCTCTTTTCTGCTTCAAACACTTTCTTCTCCTCACCTTCGATTCTTCATATCTCTTCTACTTTTGTTGGTTATGTGTATAGATTAATGGAGAATAACGTGATTGTCATCACATTTTCCCCTCCTTCTCCATTTATCTATACTCATAGCACCGATCTATGAGTGATTGAGAATCCGAAAATCCTAGTTTTTGCCCCACCAGTGAGATCGGATGGATCTACCTTCAGAATCAAGGGGCTTTTGTAATCTGTAAATAGTCTCTGCAAAAAATAATTTCTTTTGAGTTAATATTTTTGTCTTGAAAGTCCGAAGGGTTTTGCTCACCTTTGATTTTCTCCAGGTTGAAGAAGCCTTGTGCTATTTTATATCTAACAAAGTGGAGTCGAACATCAACATGCTTGGACCTCTTATGCAAGACTGGGTCTTTACTCAGGTATAGTGCACTTTGACTGTCGGTGTAGATTATTGCTGTATCTAGGTTAGCTTGGATTTCTCTTAAGATGCCTGACAACCATGTTAATTCTTTTACCCCTTCTGAAATTGCATAAAACTCTACCTCTATAGTTGAGAGTGATACAATTGACTGTTATTATACCTTCCAACTGATTGTGTTTCCCGCTAGTGTAAAGTAGTATACAGAAATTGATTTTCTTGTGTCTTTATCTGTTGCGTAGTTTGGATCTATGTATACATGTAGGCTTAGACTGTTGATTTTAACTATCTTAGCTTTAATGAAACACAATCCATAACTTAGGGTTCTAGCAAGGAATCTAAAGACATTCTTCAGTCCTTGCCAGTGCTCAAAGTCAGGATTGGACATGAACTTGCGTAGAATGCTAATAACATTGGCAAGATCAGGTCTGGTATAGAGCATCATATACATGATGCTACCAACTCCAACATCATAGGGGTATTTTAACATAGACTTCTTTTCTTCTTTAGTTTGGGGGCTCTTATCAGCAACCATCTGAAGATGTGAACTTATAGGGATAGAGGTAAGTTTTGCCAACTCCATGTTGAATTGAGTTAGTACCTTTTGGATGTAGCTTTGTTGAGTCAACCATAGTTTTCCTTCCCTCCTATTCCTTATAATTTGCATCCCTAGTAATTTCTAAGCTTCTCCCAAATCTTTCATTTTAAAGTGTTTGCTCAGAGTATTCTTTACTTCGATTATTTTGCCTAGCTCTTTTCCAGCAATAATCAAGTCATCTACATAGACTAACATGAAGATGGTTTCTGTCCCTCCTAAGTTCTTGTAGTATAAGCAGTAGTCATAAGCACTTCTTACAAAGTTCATCTCACTAGCTATCTCATGGAACTTCTTGTTCCACTGTCTGAGTGTTTGCTTCAGCCCATATAGGGACTTCTGAAGTAGGCAGACATAGTCAGACTTATCTTTGTCTACAAAACCAACTTGTTGTTTCATGTAGATAGTCTCCTCTAGCTTTCCATATAGGAAGGTTGTCTTGACATCCATTTGTTGGATTTACCAGTCATAGACAGTAGCTAACACTAGGATGAATCTGATTGTCTTAAATTTGAATACTGGTGAGAATATTTCTTTGTAGTCAACTCCTTCTTTCTGCTTAGACCCCTTAGCTACAAGTCTTGCCTTGTAGATTCTTGGTTCAGTTTCTGTTATTCCTTCTTTTAGCTTGAATAATCATCTGTTCTTCATTAATTTGACTTTAGGAGGTCTAGGCACTAAAGTCCAAGTCATATTCTTCATTAGAGAAGAATACTCTTTTTTACAGGCTTCCTTCCACTGTTTAGCATCACTTCTAGTCATAGCTTCTTCAAAAGTTTTACGAGCCTTCCATTCAATAGCTTCAGCCATAAGACAAGCATATTCAACCAAGTTTGAGTCAATGCACCTCCTAATAGGGATTCCCTGTCTTGGTTGTCTATCCCTTGTGAGTTGATAGTCTTGTATGCTTCCTTGTTCATAAGCTAAAGTGGTGTGTGGGGTTTCTTCTTCACCCACTCCTTCATCCTCTTCTGTGCTTTGTTCATAATGTGTAATGCCTTGTATGGGCTCCACATTTGCAGATTGTGTAGTGCCACCTTCATCAGGTTCTGGTGGTATATAAAAAGGGGTTGATTGGATCTGTGAACCTAATTGCTCCTGAATTTCACTTTGGGAGTCTGAATTTGAAGAATTCTTGTTCAAGAGAGGGAATTCATCTTCCTTGAAGATGACATGTCTGCTTATGATAGTTTTATAGCCTCCCTTTTGGAGTAGTAAGATCTTGTATCCCTTAACCCTTTCTGGATAGCCTAGGAAAACTCCCTTGATTGCTCTAGGTTCCAATTTTTCCTCTTTCTGCTGTGTATAAGCTACACACCCGAAAGTCCTAAGGTGAGTAAGGTTAGGTTTCTTACCATTCCAAACCTCTTGTGGAGTCTTGTAATCATTAGCATATGTGGGGAGCCTATTAACTAAGTAGGTTGCTGTCCTAATTGCTTCTTCCTATAGAGAGTGTGAGCAACTCAAAGAGAGTAACATGCACCTTATCTTTTTTAGGAGAGTCCTATTGAGTCTTTCAGCAACTCCATTCTACTGAGGTGTATATCTTATTATTTTATGCCTTAAGATTCCTTTCTTGCTGCAATACTCCTCAAACTCTTTATTGCAGTATTTTAATCCATTGTCAGTCCTTACGCATCTTAACTTCTTCCCAGTCTTATTTTCCATGAGTGTATGCCATCTTATGAAATTCTCTAGTGCTTCATCCTTTCTCTTCATAGGATATACCCAACACTTCCTAGATTTGTCATCAATAATGGACATGAAGTATAAGTTCCCTCCTGCTGTAGGCACTTGAGCTGGTCCCTAGAGATCACTATGAGCATATTCTATGATCTTTGTGGCTCTCTGAGCTCCCTTTTGAAAACCTGATATGTGATGCTTTCCTAGCACACAAGATTCACAGAATTCTAACTTTTGTAGGTTTTGTTCAGGGGTTAAACCTTGTTTAGAGAGATGGAACATGCTTTTGTTCCCTACATGACCCAACCTTGCATGCCATTGCTTTGTTGGTTCATGATTTCCATTATCTGAAACTTGATTGATTTCTATTGAGCCTATAACATAGTATAGCCCACCCCTTTTAACTCCTCTAATAATGACTCTACCATTCCTTAGGATTTCTTTGAGTCTATCTTTTGATCTTATCTGAAACCCTTGCTTATCAAACAAGCTTTTAAAAATTAGATTTCTCCTTATTCCAGGCACAAATCTGACATTACTTAGGATCCTTCTCTTTCCATCAAATATGTTGATGGAAACACTTCCAATCCCCTCTATCCTTTGCTGCCCGGAATCTGCCTTTTTAACCTTGGCAGTGACTAGTTCAAATGTAGTGAACCAGTCTCTATGAGGAGTGATATGCATTGTATACCCTGAATCAAAAATCCACTCTCTACTTAGATCTTCACTGACAACCAAAATCTCATCACCACTTGAGTCTTCTGGTTTTTCTAAATTCTGCAGCCTCACTTTCTGCAGCCTTATCCCTCTTCTTCTTTCTGCAATCCCTTACAAAATGTCTCTCTTTATCACAGTAAAAGCACTTCTTTTCTTTTTCCTTTTTCTTTTTTTCATCACCTTCCTTGGTGTGCTTATCCTTTCCACTTCCCTTCTGTCACTTTCCTTTCTTGCTATTTTTCTTATAAGATTTTTTTTCATGATTGTTCTCTACAAACATCACTTCTGTCTCTTTCTTAAAAGGATTAACATCCACTATTTCTTCCATTAGTGAGTCTAATACTCTCTTGACAGTGAGGGATTCTCCACTAGCATGTTTAATTACCTTCTTGAATGCATTGAATTCAGAAGGTAAAGCCTTTAGAATCACTACAGCTTGATGCTTCTCAGATATTTTTTCATCTGCAGCTTCTAAGTCTTGAACTAGTTTAAAGAAATATTCTAAGTTGTCATCTAAAGAGACAGAGATATTCATCTTGTAGTTAGCAAGATTGTAAAGAAGTGTCATCTTGTTAGGAAGACACTTCTTTATATAAAGTTCATCAAGTTTCTCCCAAAGCTTCTGTGCAGTGTTACAATTATGCATTTTTCTTATCACTGTTGGTGATAAGTGAAGTATTAACTTGCAATGTGCAAGTTTTTGCATTTTAAGCTTCTTTACTGGATCAGTCTCAAAATCATACTGATCTTCAATAGCCCCATAGCAATCATAGGACTCAAAAAGAGCTTGCATCTGGAGTTTCCAGGTGGTGAAGTCTTCTTTTCCAGTAAATACATCAATTTCTTTTCTTACCATTGTGACTGTAGTTTAAAGAAATAAAAGACTTTTACTTACTGATTATTCTTGATGATTCTTTGATGCTTTGAGTGACTAAGAATTGCCACAGGAGGTTTTCGAATGCTCTGATACCACTTCTATTAAGATAATTGTGTTGTGCTGTTACTTTTAAACCTTAAAAGATTGATAAAGATTTGTTATTTGCAGATGGTATAAAATGCAGAAAGTAAAAGAAGATCATAATTACTTGGTTCGTTAGTTTAAAACTATCTACGTCCAAGGATCTCACTTGTAGTTGTTCCACTGTGTCATGAAGAAGAGAAAAATTGTTCAGAGATAGAGTGTTTATGTAAACACTTGCAAAAGAGTAAAAAATTCCCCAGTACGCACAGATTAGTATTCTAGCACTCTCTGATAATTTTTCACTCTGATTCTCACACTCACTGATTTTGCTTACAATGTAATGTAAAAATGCCTGAAGTCATCTGATGCTTGAACTGTGCTCTTTTTATAGGAGATGAAAGCTTGGCTTTCGGACGTGCTTTGACTGAGTCAGAGTCTTTAGAGGAGCTCTTCACATGACCTGATTAAACATGCTGCTGAAGGTGTGCATTTTGTGTATGTGTTTTCTTCTCTAATTTGCTTCATATGTTAATGTTGTTTTATGCGTTTTACATTATTGTTGCTGCGTTTTGCTTTTGACTTGTATGTAATACGACAGTGTAGTATGTGTGACGTGGATGTGTCTTAAGCCAAGTCATTTTTTTCCCTGTCTAAAGGAACTTTCGAGAGCTTTTCTCTCTTTTCCTCTTTTCTACTTCAGACACTTTCTTCTCCTCACCTTCGATTCTTCACATCTCTTCTGCTTTTGTTGGTTCTGTGTATAGATTAATGGAGAATAACGTGATTATCATCAGAGTAGGATTATCCCCTTTGACATCCTCTTCCAAGGAGTTCAATCATCCTTTGTACTTTTATCTTATTTTCTCTAATGATAAATGCTAATAGAGGTAATAGGTTATTATGCATTTGTAGTCCTATCAGATTTCTCTACTCACATACGCTATGGCTGACTTTCATTTTTATTCTGTTTGTTATATGAAACCGTATCGAAAGATCATATTTCACTTTGCAATTCTAATACTAAATACACATTTCTAATAAAAGAAAGAAAATCAAATTAACCGAACTCTAAACAGATGCTTATATGACCAACTTTAGAGACACCATTTCTACATCCAACATCTCACAAAGGGTATCTTGCCTCATCCATTCGTAACTGGGAGAAAATTTCTGCTGCCAATGAGTTAGAATTATCCCCACTCAAGATGGGAACATCATCTTTCTCAGAGTAGATCACAGACGGAAAGGTTTGAACAATAGGCAATGACGAGTTATTAGTCCTGCTGTCCTCATGTGTACCTCTCCAAGTTGCTGTTTGCTGTAGTTGCAACGCATATTCCAAGTCCCATAGCACATCAGCCATTGTAGGTCTATCAGACTCATATTCTAGCAGGCATTTTTCTGCTGTCTCTGAAAATTTTCGCAGAGAATTCGGATTGATATGACCCTTTATAGTAGGATCTATAATATGGTCAAGTATGCATTGGTCCTTGCAAAACATCCACCAGTCAGCTAAATTTACTTGATCTCTTGGAAGGAGGGTGTCGATAGCTGGTCTTGCACATAGAACTTCCAGCAGAACTACTCCGAATGAGTAAACATCTGATTTTTCGGTCAGTCGTTGTGTCCTGAAGTATACAGGATCGAGATAACCAAAAGTTCCTTTGATACATGTGCTGACATGGGTTTGATTAGGGTCACCTAACCTTGAAATACCGAAGTCAGCAACTTTAGCAACATAATTTTCATCGAGCAAGATGTTGGTGGACTTAATGTCTCGATGAATGAAACCCCCACTAGCACCTCTGTGAAGATAGTGAAGACCCCTCGCTGCACCAATGCAAATTTCAAGCCTTTGCTTCCAAGATAATGGCGGAAAAGCTGAATTGTAAAGATGGTCTCTCAATGTGCCCCTTTCCATGAACTCATATATCAGTATCATTTCAGACTTCTCATCACAATACCCTATTAAGGAAACCAAATGTCGATGATGAATTCTGGACAAGACCATTATCTCTGTTTGAAATTCTGGAAAGCCTTGGCCTGAACCTGGCTCACCTCGTTTTACTGCTACTTTCGTTCCATTCTTCAAAGAACCTCTGAACACTGTTCCAAATCCTCCCTTACCAATTTTCATTTTGGCATCAAAGTTTTTCGTTGCAAACTGAATTTCAGCTAGTGATATCTTTAATCCAAGGCTTATATTAGGAGCAATGGGACTGATGACGATCCCGTTATACACTCTGCTGCAACCTTGAACAGATGACCAGTCCCGCGTTGCAGCTGTTTTTGATTTCCTGCGCCTTAAAATCAAGGCTAAAAGAGCTGCGAGAATGGGGGCGAGCGCCAAACTTCCAACTTCCAAGGCCTGTACTAACGATAACGGACAAATGAATCTTGTGCTTGGACTTGGAGCCTGATTCCCCCAAAATCTCCATTATCTCGACGCCATTCAAGAAGGCATTTTTATACTCGGAATCCCGGCGAGGGCCTATAGAGATATTAAGAAGCCCAGAATCATCAGAATCTACCATAAAATCATCAAAGAAAGGGGTTCCCAACTTTTGAGTTGTTTGGTAGGAATCAATTTGATGACTAAACTTGCTATAGATATAGAGATCGAAGACTATGTTACCATTTGATGAGCTAACAATGTCACAGAAATGAATCCGAATGAAGTGTCTGGTATTCTCGCTCACTTTAAACGACCAGGTTATGTTAAAGAAATTGGAATATCTACTACTATCAATATTCATCTCTTTGGCACTCTGATAGACTGAATCTGGCGCAGTATATCTGCTGACTCCTGCTGGATAATTAAGCTTAAAAGTGTACACAGCAGTGTTTTTTGCAGCGTCAGCATATTGGAGATAGCTATCATCTGGGATCCAATATCTCCATAGAGTATCATTATCTGGTGTTAGTATGCATCCCCCAACATTGATTCTATGAATAGTCATTAAAGCCTTTGAGAGTAAGCCACTGAAACTACCACTTCTTCCCATAGAACTAACATGCGGGGCTTCATCAGGAAAGAAACTGTCAGGAAGAGGGAATACTTCTATGGCATTGACAAAGGCGAAAAATGACTCTCGAGGAACAAAATATACCGTGAATTTGCTAAAATTGACACTAAGAAAGAATTCCTTTATCACAGGACTGTTGCTACCATTTCCTACGCTAAAATTACGCAACAGAGAAAACCCAGAAGCTGAAACATCGAAAAGAGCCCCAGAAAGATTAGCTGGAGAGGAAAAGGCAAAGAAGTGAAGTCGAACCAGGTAAGTACCCTTGATGGTGGTTTCGAATTCGTACGAGGATTGTTGCCTAAAAATTCTCGCTGTTTGATAGAGAAGCGACTTGGTCGTCGATTTGTTGACATCCTCAACTGTGCTGCTCTTCTTCTTCTTCAACGCAAAGGAACTGGGATTCACATCCCCAATGAATGTCCGAGAGGCAGTAATGAAACTGGAGCTTGAACCACAGTTGATGAAGTACTCTTCTGGTCGAGTGTAAGCTGAGGAGTGACACAGTTGAGCTGAAAAGAAGTAGAGGACAAGCAGAGGAAGATAAAATACAGAGCTTTTAATTGTAAGGCTCTGCATGATTTCCATGAAAATGGTGAGACGATCAGTTTTTTGTGATGATTAAAGTGAACAAGAGACTTTTTGCATTTTACAGTGCGTGAACTTTGGTCGGAAGACTTTGACAAGCCGAGATATGGATTAGTCAACGATTCAACTTTTGTCGGCCGACAAACGAGAAAATAAACCATGCATGCCATGAAGTCCGTGACACTGGCATAGCGTTTTTATGTAATTAAGTCTTTAAGGTTAATGTTGTTTATTTATTTTGAAAATCTAAGTTTCAGGCTAATAAGATAATCTATAGTGTGGAAACTGAACTTTGGGCTCAGTTGGATAGGACATAATTTGGGCCCAGGGACAAAACACATAAATGGAAGACAAAATGTTGAAAAGTTTACAGTAAACGAGGCTAGGAGACGGAAAAGGGTTAGATGATATAATTATCATACAGTATGCATTGTTTTTAATTTCTTTTATTAATTAATAAATCATTAAACAAGCATTTCCAACCACAAACATGCAATTTTAGAGGAAATTTTTAGAATATTTTGGTTGCACTTGTGAATATTATTGCGTATGGCTCATATACAATATTGGAGATTTTTAGAATGTATTAATTGAACGCAATATAGTCGTCAAATAGAGATTATTGTGCAACAATACTTTGGAACTCGTTACGTGAACACGCTCATGTGTTGAGGCGTCTTGTTCTGTACAATGCAGAGGCGAAGTGTTTAGAATAGGAACATATTGATGTTGCCAAAACATTTTTGAAAGTGGGGCACAATATAAAGTTATGTTTAATTGGGTAGTTATTAATAAAATGGAATGAAATATAATATTATTCTATTGTTTAAGAAGATGGTTTATAATAATGAACTATTATAAAGATTATGAATTAATTTCGTTTCTATTAGTTTATTAAAGATTATGATTTCTAATCTTTTCTAAGCATTAATTATGTTTTGGTCCGCACCAGAGACATAACTGTTGTACTTTTGGCTCGCACCAGAGACAAATATTACTCAAAAGTTCTCAGGATGAATGCTTCTATATGAGAGAAAACTAGAACCATGGGGGAAAGCATAATAAGGATTTAAATCCAAGGATAGAAAGATGGTACAACGCTACAAATGCAAGCAAAAATGGACATATCAGGAGATATTGTCCAAATAAGAAGGAGCAGAGTAGCGAAAGGAAATTAGTGACTCGCCAAGGCCTACTAATGTAATGCAGAGTAGACACTTTAATTGCAAAAAGTCAAGTTTTACGTTTCAACTTTATGTTCTAAAATTCAGACCGGTCATTAAATCGGTGGCCTTACTAGTTACTGGTTTGACCGGTTCGATCGGAATAATTATACAATAATTATATTTAATTATATATAATATAAAAAAATTCAAAAAAATTCAAAAAATAAAAAAAACAAATAAAAAAATAATTGACGGACCGGTTCGACCGATCCAATTGACCGATTCAGATTGGGTCAATTTATAGCCGATTTTGAGAGATCAACCGGACCGGACCAGCGATCGGTCGGACCGACTGGTCCGGTCCAAGTTTTAAAACATAGTTTCAACTGGTTAACTTCAAAACTCATGGTTAATACAAATGGGATGTTTACATCACATAA
>JANIPM010000231.1:61584292-61596468 GCA_027478405.1 Erythroxylum cassinoides
CTTTTCCATTTGTGGTAATTGGATCCATTCAAACAAACCATTCTATTAGTATTAACCTCCATAATTCAAATAAACCAAAAGGATTAAATCAACTAATACTCTGATACCACTGTATTGGGAAAAACTCGGTATTGCTAAATTCTATGGAAGTGTAAACACAATACCAAAACTTCCCAAATATATTTGAGTAATAGGAGTAAGTAAATACCAGCAACAATTCACCAATAATAACAACAAATCAAACACCAATAAAGACACCACAATTTTTAACGTGAAAAACCTCTTTAAATCAAAGGTAAAAACCACGGGACATCCGATCCAAAAAATTGCTCTACTAAATTAAAATGTGTACAAATATATTCTTCTCAAAGATACAAACTTAGTATCAACAAGAGGAATAAGCAACTACACAAGATAAAATTGTTAGGAACATAAAAGGAGAGAAATCACAAAAAATGTGTCATTTTTTAGGCTCTGATCCAAACATCTAAAACTCTAAACGAAAAATTGATCGTTCAGAACGTAGAGGATTGTCTCAAGAACACACTATAAGCCAACAATTGATTAGTATAGTGGGCCAAAAACTATTTTCCACATAGGAAGGGATATAAAACCCAACAAATATTGCATCATGTAAAGAATAAAAAACAAGAGAGTGAAGAGAGAAAATATTAGTAAGTGGGAGAGATTTTTAAACAGTCTTGATTACGTCCTCAATTGGATGGCCATTGGTGGCCCGATCGAGCTTAGACTTTGAAGGCTTACTCTACACTAGTAGTAATTCATATCCAATGATCATCATCATGATCAGGGTTCTGATTTTTTGGTGATTCGTGGTCAAAGTTGGGATTGACTTTTAAGATCCTAAAATTCCAGCATTGAGCAGTTTTGATCAAGGTCACGATCAGATGGCAAAACGTGGTTCAATTGGGCTGAAACTTTGACATATGGTAGAGGACATGTTGATCTTGATATCCAACTGTGGGTTTGTTGTTTGGAGACATTTTGGATTATCTATTTGCTATTGAGCCTCAAAGTTTATGTTTTTATGTGATCGCAGCATAAAAAAAAAGTCTGAATTTTCTACAAAAGCCGACTCTATTTCTGGTGAATTTGAAAACTCTCTTATTGAGTTCTCTTATTGTTGTTATTGATGTTGTTACCGAGAATTGTTGTATTCTTGATGTTATTGTTGTTGCCTCTAGTGGGATATTAGGGAGAACTTATTGTACCCATGATTTATTAATAGTGACGATTTTGATTGGACTTCAATCCTATGATTTTTACTCCTCACATCGAGGAGGTTTTCCATGTAAATCTCGGTGTTGCATTAGATTATTTCATTGCCTAATTATTTCCTAAAGATTTACATAAGTAGGGAGAATTAATTTATATCTATGGTAATGCGTAATACATTGTTATTGTATTAACTAATTGGTGGGTCACTTCCGCTACATCTATCGGCATTTCTCCCATCAGTATTAGGATCAAAATAAAGAGGGAAAGTTGTGCAAGTAATTTATTTCTTCTTATAGCTTATTCATTTTGTTTGGGAAAGGATCGGGGGGATAGAGATGGAGATATTGTAATGAATATGTGGCCAATGCCAAAATGGGTGACCAAAAGGAACAACCTGTACTTGATTACTCAATTATCTTTATGCCCATTTCATGTCTAAAAGTCTCAAATGGATTGATTCTCACGGGACTAAACAAATGAGTCAATGAGATTCTGTCACATGCTCTTATTAAGAAGATTGAAAAGGTCCAAGTTTTGTATTTTCGTTCTTATTTTATTGTTGCTAATTTTAAGAGTGGATAAAGTTTAGCTATTGTTTTGAATAAGTCAAATTAGTTTGTTCCTATTTTCAAATTTTCAATTGTGATTCTCGATGTAATAAAGCTTATTAAATGGAAGGAAGAGTATCCTAATTTATTTTTTGAAAACTGATTTTATCTAGAGGCTTTTTTGTTTCCTACAAATCAACCGGAATTTCGTTTTATTTTCTCTACTTCTATCACCATAGGGAAGGACAAGCCTTCAACTAGCTAGAACATACCAAAGTGGTATCAAAGCCTGGCAATGGACCAGAGGATGGAGCAAGTGGAGAAAGCTGTGGAATCAATGTCATTGGTTCAGATGGAGATGTTGAATCAAATAAATGGAAAGTTGAATCAAAACTTTCCATGCTCGTGGATCAAATAGGAAAGCAAACTAACATAGAGTTTATTAACTAGTCATCCACACTCAATAGAAATGATTGTACTGAAACTCCTAGTCATGGGGCTCCAGTTAGTGACTTTGCCCTTAAAATAGTAAAGCTGGATTTCCCTCATTATGAAGGTAAAGATGATCCAACGATTTGGATATGTAGAGCCTAACAATTCTTTGAAATCCATGACATTTTGGAAGGAGAGCGGGTTTCATTGACATCTTACCACTTAGAAGGAGATGCTCAACTTTGGTTTTAATTGTTTAAGTAAGACTTGTCAATCATACTATGGGAGGATTTTAAGATAAATCTCTACACAAGGTTTGGCCCCAATCAATTCTTTGATTTTTTTTAGAGAGCTCACCAAGTTATAGCATGATATGGTAGTGCAAGAGTATCAAATTAGTTTTAAGAATCTTTTAGCAAAAATTGGTCCCCTTCCATAGACTCAGCAAGTAAGTTGCATCATCAGTTCATTAAGGGACCCCATCTATATAGATGTTCAAGCAAATTGCAATCTCACATTGACGTCCACAATTGGTCTGGCTTGTTTATATGAGGCAAAGGAAAGTTCTCTTAAGAAAAATTCATTTGCCCAAAAACCCAACAACCTATTTAGGAGTCCATGGTGGACGTTAAAAAAAGGTCATTGGAAGAGTCAAATAAAAAAAGAAAAAGGGGACTTTGTTTCATATGCAATGAAAAATTTTGTCTAAGCCATCGTTGTAAGAAGATGTTCGTGATTCAAGCATGCCTAGAAGATAATGACAGAGATCTGGAGATGGAGGACGATAGTGAAGAGACTCCAAAAATTTCTTTACATGCCATTGCAGGCACCTACATTCCAGAAACAATGAGACTCAAACGAAATTTAAAGGTAGAGAAATCTTCATTCTTATAGATTCGAGAAGCACTCACAGTTTCGTTAATGACAAAATAACAAGGATGGTGGGCTTGCAACCTTATTCTAAGGGAAAATTCTCAGTGATGGTGGCCTCATGAGAGAAGGTAGCGAGCTCCAATAAATGTACTTATGTCCCATTTAAATTAAAGGGCACTACTATAATTTGGGATCTATACTCACTGCCACTTGAAGGTTATGATGTTGTTTTAGGGACTCAGTGGTTGAGGAAATTGGGACTTATAATGTGGGACTTTTCTAAAATGCAGACGAGGGAGGTAAGGATACAATTTTTCAAGGACTATCTACCCCAGAAAACATAATGGTGAGCAATATTCAGATGCTCCAAGTGACAAAAAAGAGGAAGGAAGGGCTTTGCTACAACTTTATGCCACTAAAAATTCAGAAATCCAACCATTATCGCCAAAAATACCACCCAATATTCAATCTCTTTTGGTTGAGTTTAAAGATGTAATGAAAGAACCAAAGGGCCTACCTCCTGTATGTGTGCATGATCATAAATTTACTTTATATCCAGCTTAAGTTCCTATTTCAATCAAACCATATAGATATCCCTTCCACCAAAAGGCTAAAATAGAAAAACTAGTCCCTAAAATGCTCTCCTCTGGAATAATTAGACCCAACAATAACCCTTACTCTTCCTTAGTTATAGCAGTTAAAAAAACAAGACAAATCATGGAGAATGTACATAGACTATAGATCATTAAATAAAGTGACTATTCGAGATGAATTCCCAATACCAATTGTTGACGAGCTCCTTGATGAGTTATATGATGCATAATATTTCACCAAGTTAGACATCTGTTTAGATTATTATCAAATTTGAGTGCATCCTAATGACATCAAGAAAACGACTTTTCAGACTCATCAAGGGCATTATGAATTTTTAGTAATTCCTTTTAAACTAAAAAGTGCTCCATCCTTTTTCTAAGCTCTCATGAATGAGGTATTTCAAAAGCATTTTAGAAAGTTTATCTTAGTTTTTCTATGATATTTTAATTTACAACAAAGATTGGGGGAACTTTTCAATATTGTTTTTTCACTTTTGCAATCTAACCAACTATTTGTGAAACTAGAAAAATGCCAATTTGGCCAAAGAGATGTCAAATACCTTGGTCATATAATTTCAAGTGCAAGAGTTATAATGGACCCAGATAAAGTCAAAGTAATATTGACATGGACCAAGTCGCAGACTATAAAAGTTTTACATGATTTTTGGGTTTGATAAGTTATTACCGTAAATTTATTCAAAATTATGGAAAGATAGCTCGGCTGCTAACTGACATGCTAAGAAGGATTCTTTTAAATGGGGTTGGCAATCTACACAAGTTTTTGAAAAATTAAAAGCAACTATAACTAAAGCTCAAGGATTGTCTTTGTTAAATTTTTCTCAAAAATTCATTATGGAATACGACGCCTCAGGAAATGGAATTGATGTCATCTTGCTCCATAAACGACCAATTGCTTTCTATAGTCATGCACTTCAAGGAAGACATCTCTTGCTTTCAACTTATGAGAAAGAAATTCTGGTTCTTATGTTGGCGATTGAAAAATAGAGGCCCTACTTACTTGGGTTACAATTTATAATTCATACAAATTATCAAAGTTTAAAGTATCTGTGAGCCCGAAGTTTACAACATATACTCAGCCAAAATGACTTTATAAATTAATGGGTTATGATTTTGTAATTGAATATAAAATGGGGAGGGAGAATAAAGTCGCTAATGCTCTATCTAAGAGGGAATTAGTTGAAGAAAATAAAGGAGAATTATGTTCAGTATCTCAAGCATGTCCAAATTGGTTGGAGTTAACTAAAGAGGAGGTTCGAACCAATTCAACACTTCAGCGAGTTGTTAATCTAGTAAAAAGAGGCAAGACTGTGGGGCCTTAGAGTTATCAAAATAGGGTCTTGTATTTTAAAGAAAGGATTTATTTGGCAGAAGACTTTAACCTCATTAGTGACATTATTAATCAATTTCATGGTAGCACACATGAGGGGTTCATTAAAACTCTTCATCGCATAAAATCTAATTTTTATTGTAAAGGAATCAAGAAGAATATTAGGGAGTTCATCAAAAGCTGTGACACTTGCCAACGAAATAAAGTCACACCAATAGGTTTACTTCAACGACTTCTTGTACCACAACAAAAATGGTAGGACATAGTAATGGATTTGATTGAAAGGTTACCATGCTTAGGATGAAAAACTACCGTTTTAGTAATGGTAGATAGATTATCCAAATATGGATATTTTATAGCTATTTCTCATCCCTATATTGCTATCGAAGTAGCACAAGTATTTTTCAACTCCATGGGATGTGTCATTCTATTGTTTATGATAGGGACCTAACTTTTACAAGTGCATTTTGGAGAGAATTGTTTCATCTGAATGGCACATCATTTGATTTTAACTCTTTCCATCTTAGACCGAAGGACAAATCAAGGTAGTTAATCGAATATTGGAAATGTATCTTAGGTGCTTTTCTAGCTACCAACCAAAGGCCTGGATTAAGTGATTAGCACAGGCAGAATATTGCTACAATACAAGCTGACATTCTATGATTCGATGGACACCTTTTGAATTTGTGTATGCATGGCGCCCTCCTTCTCTTTTAAGTTACATTTCGGGAACAACAAAAGTAACAGCTGTTGAAAAAGCTTTAGAAGAGAGAGATGTGGTTCTTCAAGAATTACGGAGTAGGCTTAAAGAGGCTCAAGCAAGGATGAAACAAATCTATGATGCCAAACATAGAGAAAAAGAATTCTTAGTTAGAGATTGGGTTTATGAAAAAAATACAACCTTATAAGCAAAAGACTTTAGCTACTAGCAGAAAACAAAAGTTATTTGTTAAATAATTTGGGCCCTTCAAAGTCCAGCAACGTCTTGAAGTTGTGGCTTATAAATTAGATTTGCCTATTGAGATGTGCATTCATCTAGTATTTCATGTGTCTCAATTTAAAAAAAGATATGGAGATGGTATTGTTGTTCAAGAACAATTGTTGACAAAAATAAATACTGAGAATGATTTTCTAAGGCCTTAAGTTATATTGGATCATCGTGTCAAAAGGGGGAAGCATGAGGTGTTAATTTATTGGAAGGAGATGTCTCTAGCAGATGCACCTGGGAAGATGTTGATTACACCTTAAAAGCCAATTTCTAGATTTCATCCTTGCGGATAAGGGTGAAACTTAAAGGGGAAGGGTTTGTCATATGCTTTTATTGGGAAGATTGAAATGCTCTAAATTTTTTATCTTAATTCTTATTTCATTGTTGCTACTTTCAATAATAGATCAAGTTTAGCTATTAGTTTGAATAAGTCAAATCAGTTTGTTCCTGTTTTTTAGATTTTCAGTTGTGATTCTCAATGTAATAAAGCCTATTTAAAGGCTATCGTTTGGAAGGAAGAGTATCCTTATGTATTCTATGAAACTAATTTTTTGTAGAGATTTTTTTGGTTTCCTTGAAGCAACCAAAATTTTATTTTATTTTCTCTACTTCTATCACCATAGGGAAGGACAAGCCTTCAACTAGCTAGAACATACCCAATTCCTCTCGAGTTTCGCCAATACTCACCGTACGGAGCAAAACCCATTGACCTATGGAAAAGCGGCTTGTATGCTAACTCTTTCATAGGCTTATCAGCAATAGTGGAACTATTCAACATTTCCTTAGCAGTTTCAAGGTCACTTGATATCACAAACCCAGTGAAACCCATGGAGAAAACCATCAAGTGCTTGGCTTTGAATCTCTCAGTAAGGTTAGCATGAATACGATGTGGTGCTGACCCAGGGAACGCACTTAACAACCCAACCAAAGGCAAACTAGATGGACTAAGAATAACAAAACTAGATGGTGGGCAAAGTGTGGCAGACATGACAAAGACGAGAAGGTTTAGGTTTAGGTTAAGTTTTAATTTTAATTTTAAATATTAATTAATTTTATTTTATTATAATCTAACCTAAAATTTTACTTATGAGTAATTTAACACACAAATGATGTGGCAAGTCATATCAAATTTATTAGCAGAATAACTAAAATTGAAATTTTAAATATTTTATTTCTATTTTAAAATTTAGACTATAATTATAAAATTGTAGATAGTTTAATTTTTTTTATAATTAATCAATTAGACAATGTACTGTTGTCGTTTCTCTTCTTACATTTGCAGGCAACTGCCTCATATCTTTATATTTTGGTGTGCTTGATTCATACACCATGTACTATTATGTTCTATGCGCCATTCGTTGGTCTCTTGCATAAGGCTGATTCATTAAAGTGGGTTGGAATGGGAGCTGTCCTTTTGAAGGTGCATGATTTCCAATTCGGGTTATAAGAAATGGTAAACGATTTGTTCTGCACGCTAATATGACATGGAAGCATATGTTCACTTCAAAACTTTTTGACGTTAACATGAGTTGTCTACATCACTTCTTGTCCTAGTTTTGGATTAACAGTTTCACAGGCTCCAAATGATAATTGATAGGATAAACTTCTTTGAAATAATAGCATGAAATGGATCGGGATGGACTATAGATTAGAGTATCTAATTGAGTTTATATATGTTGTAGTTTCACCAATCAACTTTTGTTTTCTTTTTTAATGATTATGTTGTGCACGTCTCGTATGGACAAGGATTGACAAATGAGATTGTCTATCTCGCGAGTCCTTTTTTTTGTGTCAAATTAAACTTTACTTTAGTCATACTAAAATACATCATTTTGGATTTTGGCTAGATTGGTAGTGTTAACTTTTGGGGTTTTATCGGTCGCAATTAGCAAATATGTTTCTCCTTATCACTAGTTATTCACAGTTTCCTCCGGAACCTTGAGTTGGGAAACTTGACGGGTTGTAAATTCTTCAATTAATTACCCAATATTTTATTTACTATGACACCTAGTAATAAAACATCAATTTTGTTTCCGGTAAATTATTGGGTTGAATGTAGCATGCACAAGGGTGCACCAATGCATATCACCTGTAAAAATACTCCTGTCGTAATTATATTTAATTCACAAGCTGAAAACCTGTGATTAATTATACTGATAAAAGTCTTCGCAAAAGCAAGAATAGGTTTAGGGTCCGTAGCTTTTACAACTTGCCTGCTACTTTATCTTTAACATGCTTTGATTATTCTTTAGCATTAACTACAGGGACTAATCGCACTCAAAACATTAATTATAATGCCGCCCAAGCTCTCCGGACCCTTTGAGTTGCACTCAAAACATTAAATCTAATTCGTATTATTGGGTGTTTGAGTCAAAGTTTAAACAGTCAATGACAAATGAGAGGACTGAGAATCTTTAATGTATGATACATCATAGATTTTATCATCATATGACTCGTAATATTGAAATTAAGTTCCAAATATGACCATTATAGTTCGGGTTTAACCTAATTTGACTTAAATTTAATAAGTAAAAACTGTTTTATCGAATTTTGACTTACAAATTTGATATAATATGCTTTATTTTTAGTAATAATGTATTATAGTTTGGTTTTTGGTTGTGCATAATATTTGCTCTTCCTCTATTAGAGGATTTGTCACAATTAGCCAATCAATTGTACTCTTCGTAGAATATAAACTTGGTATGTCAATTTTGATTTATCATTACGTTATTTGCAACTTTCATTCACTAATTTAATCTATTACTTATAATTGTATAGACATATTGAACAAAAGTTGGATGAATCATCGAAAATGATTTATGAAATTTGTAAAAGATCAAATAAGTTCATAATGTGAAATTCGTTGTCCACACATAAATTTCTTAAATTTCAACAATCAAAGTTATAAACAAATTCGAGGCATAAATAAATTCTATTCTAAATAAATTTATAATGGCGAACATTCTGAAGCTAGTACCACTAGCAGTTTTGATCTAGGTGATGATAGTGATAACCATACCGATGTAGATGATGAAATTCAAGAAATGTTGAAAGATGTGGGGAATTATATAGAGACTATGAATGGTACTGTACCTAATACTTTTGGTAGTATTAAAAAAATAATTTTGAGCAGTTATTGAAAGAAGCCTAAAATGAAATATATCCAGGGTGTTTTTATTATAATGTTGTTGCACTTGAAGGTATATAATAGGTGGAGTAACAAATTTTTTGACATGTTGATTGACTTGCTTAAAGATGCATTACCAATTGGCCATAAATTACTTTGAGGCAAAAAAAAAAAGTTGGGGGACATACAATTCGGATATATATCAGTACATGCTTGTAAGTATGATTGTGCTATCTTTTGGAAAGAGTTTAAAGATCTTCATAAATGTCCAATTTGTGGTAAATCAAGGTGGCAAGTAGGTGATGGAAAAGGAAAAAAGATACTCTATAAAGTGTTGAGATACTTCCCCATTAAACTATGACTATAAAAGTTGTTTATGTTAACAAAATCAACCATATATATGAGGTGGCATAAACCAAAATGCATTAAAGATAATGTCATGCATGATCTAATAAACTTAAAGGCATAAAAATACTTTGATGGGAAGTTTCCATAATTTACAAAGTATTGTTGTAATGTTCAACCTAGATTAGTTTCTGATGGATTTAATCCATTTGGTAAAGTGAGTACTTCTTAATGCATGTGGCCAACAATTTTTGTGCTATAAAATTTTCCTCTATGGAAGTGCATGAAGGAGCCCTTTTTCTTATTGTCTTTACTTATTCTAAAGCCTATTGCTCATGATAAAGATATTGATGTATATATGTAACCATTAATTGATGATTTAAAAGATCTTTAGGCAGTTGGGTTAGAAACTTATGATGTTATAGAAGGTGAAAAATTTTAAATGAATATGGCTATTTTATAAACTACAAATGATTTTCTAACCTATGACAATTTGTCTAGACGAAATACTAAAGGGGGTATGACATATCCTGTGTGTAATCATCAAACTTATTTTATAAGGCTATGAAGCAAATATAAAATATGGGACATTCATGTTACTTGGCATATGGCCATAGATGGTAACGAAGTAAATTATTTCCTCAAAAAGTATAAAATATTGAACCTCCTTTGTATTTATTAGGAGATAATATGCTAGATCCATTATCCCATTTGCAATAGTTTATACCTAACAACCACCTAAGCAATAGGAAGTAAAAGCGAACTTTTGTTGATCTTAATTAAAATAAAAAAAACATATTTTCTAATTTGTCTTATTAAAAGGGTTTGCTTTTAAGGCTAGATTAGATTTGGAAGACATGAATATAAGAAACGATTTACATTTGGAAAGGAGAGATGATGAGTCATACATGATTCTACCTGCTTGTTATACTATATCAAAAAAATAAGAAACAAACTTCTTAGTAGTTCTTAAATCACTCAATTTTCCTAATGGATATGCCTCAAATATAACTCATTATGTCAATACAAATAAGGGAAAAGTTTTAGGCTTGAAGAGCTATGATTATCACGTGCTTCACAACAGTTACTTTTGTTAGAATATGTAGGTGTTTGTTGATGGATGTTTTGACAACTTTGGGTCAATTGGTTATTTTTTAAACATTTATGTTGTAAGACACAGAAACTTGAAGAACTTGAACAAATAGAAAAAGATAATATTGTAATTCCTTGTATGTTTGAACTAATTTTTCCACCATCATTCTTTGATGTTATAGTGCATTTGACAATTCATTTGCTACATATACTAGGTAAAATTTTATGGCCTAATTCAATTTTGATATTTTCTCCCAATTGAAAAGTAATTAGTTTTCAATTATGTATTTCCTATAGTTTGCTATTATTTAGTAGCAAATACTAATCTTTTATACTTTTTAAGTTTTTGAGCTCTTATAAGCGCTATGTGTGCAATAGAGTTTGACCTAAAGGCTCTATTGTAGAGGTTTATATGTCAAATGAATGTTTGACATTTTATTCTATATACTAACATAATGTTGACACACAATTTAACAGAGAAGAACATAACTTTAAGTTTGACCAAAACGGGGGTTTGTTAATTTTCTCCCAAAAAGTAAGGCAACTTTGATCAAGAAAATATCTGGAGTTAACTAAATAAGGATTTGAAATTGACCACTATTTTTGAACAATTTTGCGGAAGTCCACTCATATATAGAGTTGGTATATTATTTCTTATACAGCAGTTCATATTATAATTTAATATTCAACTTCTCTTTTTCTTACATTAATTTACATTTTAATTAGAGAGCACAAAAGTGAGATTAGAATCAAAGGTGAAGTTAATGTTGAAGAAAGACATAAGATAAACTTCCCTTAATGGTTTATGACCCGAGTAAGTTATTTGTGTAAAGTAGAAAAAATCAATATTGTTGTTAATATTACAACATTAATTTTTATTGATTTTTTTCTACAAATGATACAATTATATAACTATAAATTTCTAGAAGCAACGGAAGCATTGTATGCTTTGGCATATTGGCCTTATATGTGAAGAAAAAATACATATTGCATTGTTAATGAAGTTAGATTTCACAAAAACGAAAGTGATAATCGCCTTAGAAGCCAAAATTGTAAGGTTATTATTGAGGAATAACATAAGGATGGCTTTATTAACTTTTATATTGTTATCTCTGAAATCATTGAGTTAGATTACATCAATAATGGAAAGGTTGTTGTATTTGAATGCAAATGGTTTAATCTTTGTGACAAAATGATGCATATAAAAGTGAATGGAAATATTACTAGCATCAATGTTAGTAAAACTTGGCATGAAAATGAACCATTTGTGCTTATAAGTCAAGTAAAGCAAGTATTATATATCAATGACCCTATACTAAGCAATAATTAGCAATCAAAAGTTTGACTACATAAATCTTTTTTATGTATGTAAAAGGGAAAATGGTGAAGTGGGTTAAGATAGTGATGAAGTGTAACATCCCATCGTTTGGGAGGGGTTAGGTGTGTGTATACATATCTTGACATGAACATGCATTATATGGCCTCTATATATATATGTGAATGGTAATTGTTGCACATGCATTCATGACATTTCCCGGCATATGTGTCTATAAATGAATTTTTTGTAAAAAAATGTGTTATTTGTGTTTGA
>JANIPM010000231.1:61652767-61667590 GCA_027478405.1 Erythroxylum cassinoides
TTTAATGAAGTCAATTTGGTAGTTGAATGTTTATGCTTCGGACATTCCAAGTTGCACAGTGCAAATTTCAAGTCTTCTATAAGGGTAAATTTCATATTCTGACTTCTGGAGGAGCAATGTATTGATTTAGGATAAATTAGACAAAGTTGTCTTCTAGAAAGTTGTAGCTTATCTTTCTAGCTCTCTAACAGTATATAGTATGTAAATTTTGGACATCTGAGTCGAAAGTTATGATCATTATAAGTGGAGCTGCTATGGAGAGCGTAGTTAGTGATTTAGAACGTTTGGGGATGTGAGGAAGACCTAGTAGAAGTAACATCTTCTTATATTGACCTTCTGCTTCTTCTTATGTTAACCGAAACATCTTCTTATGTCGACCAAAACATCTTCTTAAGTTGACCTTCTGCTTCTTCTTAGGTTGACCTTCTGCTTTTTCTTAGGTTGACCTTCTCCTTCTTCTTATGTTGACCAAAACATCTTCTTATGTTGACTAAAACATCTTCTTAGGTTCACCTTCTGCTTCTTCTTATGTTGACCGAAACGTCTTCTTATGTTGACCGAAACATCTTCTTGTTTTCACCTTTTTCATCTTCTTATGTTGACCGAAACATCTTCTTCTGTTGATCAAAACATCTTCTTATGTTGACTGAAACTTCTTCTCGATACTATTCATCTTACATCTTCTAGTCCAATTTTGACACTCTAGATGATAGAATCTATCTTCAAGATCTTCATGAAAGTTGTAGATCTTAAAGTCTTCTTTCGAACCATCTAAGAATAACCTTGATTCGATATATCTAAACAAAGTTATACTAATTGTTTCAAAATAGGTCTTAAATTGAATCTTCTTCTAGGTACTGTTCATCTTACATCTTCTGGTCCAATTTTGACACTCTAGATTACAGAATCTATCTTCAAGGTCTCCATTAAAGTTGTATACCTTGAATTCCTCTTTCGAAACATCTAAGAATGACCATGATCAGATATATCTAGGGCAAGTTATGCCAATTGTTTCAAAATAGGTCTTAGACTGAAACTTCTTCTGGATACTGTTCATCTTACATATTTTAGTCCCATTTTGACCCTCTAAATGATAGAACCTATCTACAAGTCTTTATGAAAGTTGTAGATCTAGAAGTCCTCTTTCGAACTATCTAAGAATGACCTTGATCCGATATTTGTAGCGAAAGTTATGCGAATTGTCCCGAAACAGGTTCAATATGATTGAGGACAAAACCTTGTTTAATTTTTTTCGGCCATAACTTTGTTATCCAACCTCCAAATGAAGTGATTTTTAGACCAATAGATTCCTCGCACATTTTCTACCTCTCCATAAAATTTTATAGCTTTTGATACTTAATTGAAGAAAATATTGATTGAATCAAATTAAGGGTATCAGATGGAAGAGTATGAATTGTGATTTTAATGGTTCTAGTAAGTTATAAACCTAAGTATAAATTATACTTAGATAAGTCTTGATATGGGACTGATTTACTGATGAAACTAATGGATAAATACTTGGGATTATCATGAACATGCATTGTACATATTTTATTACATACATGTGCATTGTTAAACATTTATACTTGTGCAAATTGTCACATATGTGTAAAATCGAATGTTTATATGATTGTGCAATTATTAATGTGTGTGCAACATGCGTATTGCATAATTGTGATGTGTATTTTAAACGTTCGCATTCAGATATTTTTAGATCATAGAAGCTAAAGCTAATCTATAGCGTACTGTGAGTAGACCGAGATGGTCTTATTGTATTGTTTGTTTTGTTTAAGTTATGAATTGAATGATTATGCAATGTGAATGTGTTGGTTCCGAACAATATATGTCCGAGGAGTTTAATAAATATGAGAACATTGAAGTGCTCCTTGTCTATGAATTGGATTAAAATTGTACATAATTTGATTGTTAAATGCCGGGCCACGATCCGATGATAAATGCATTCTGGATATGCATTTGCATATGAATGAAAATCTGATTCTCAACTTTAATGTTGAATGTCGGACTAAGGTCCAATGATATGCGAATGTGATTGAATGAGAATATGCAAATGTGATTGATACATTCCATTTCATGAATGCATGAAAGATAAAGGCAGTTGTAACCGAAGTAGTCACTTAAAGAGAGCTTAGAGCTTAGAATGTGAAAAAGAGCCTGGAGCTCAGAAAGTGATTAAGAGTCAAAGGCTCACTATGTAAAATGAGCCTGGTATCCCCAACAATTACAGGGCAGTTATTAATGATCCTGGTATCCACAAAGGATACAGGACAGTTATCAATGAGCTCGGTATCCACAATAAATACGGGACAATTATAGGCACTCGGCCACAACAAAGAAATAAATAAAAGTGAGTCTCATATGCATTGCATATGAAAATTTCTATGTATGTTCCAAATGAACAAAATGAACGGCATGACTGCTCTGAACGTGAATTATGAAATAAATGATCAAAATGATATGTGATGCTATTTGATTATGATTAAAATGATGTGAATTAAGTGATTGCATTATCTATATGTGTTTTGTGATTGAGTAAGCCGTCGACGATAGTCACTCACTGAGTTAGCAAAACTCACCCAAAATTTGCAACTATTTTTTTTCAGGTTTAGAAGATTTACCCTGTTGGACAAACGGGAGTATAGCTACTGCATTCAAGTAAGAGGAAGAGGTCGGAATCAGTTGGCATCTATATTTATCCTTTCTTATTTATGTATTATATAACTTTTGTATAATGTGTATTTGAATATGTTTCTGCATGTAATAACTTTCCATATTGGAAAGGTTTGCAAATGAGAATGAATTGGAGTGTAGTGTTAACAAATGTGATTTTTATGTTATGAAAGAAAAGATTGGGCCCGATTTTGATTACTGATCTCCGCATATGCCTATATTGCTTTAAAAAAAAAGGATTTTGTATTGAGTTTTGAGTGTTTGACTATTCTAGCATGCCACCCTTGCGGAATTCGCACTCGGACATCACTTGGGATGTCAGGTACAAGTCTTGAGAGGGTGGGGTGTTTCACTACAGGTAACAAGAAGAGGGACATTATGTAATTCGACATAGCTTGGGCCACAGTTCGTAACAAGACATCTTTACCCACTTTTGATAATAATTTAGTTTTCCAACTATGTAATCTCTTTGTTAATTTTTCTACCACATAATGAAACACGTGTCTTTTATCTAGTCCAATAATAGAAGGCATCCCTAAGTAGTTACCAAGCCCATCTTTCTCATTAACACCTAAGATTTAGCACACAGAATTTCTTGTTGCATCCTTTGTGTTAGGAGTAAAAGAAACCCTAGATTTAGAGAGATTTATTTACTACCCCGATGTTGTATCATAAAGGCTTAAACAAATTTTCAATTGTAAAGCCTCATCCCGTGTAGCTCGAGTAAAAATAAGAGCATTATTTGCTAAAAAAAGATGAGACATCGGAATGACACCCTTGCAACCAAAGCACCATAAATACGACCTTGTGCTTGAAATTTAGAAAGAATGGCTAATAAACCCTCTGCATAAAGGATAAATAAATATGGAAAAAGCGGATTCTCTTGCCTAAACCCCTACCAGGAATTAAACGACCATGCTCTTCATTACCACGAACAAAATAATAAGAGATAGAAGTAACCACCATCACAATCTTGTTAACCCATGCCTCATCAAAACCCATTTTCAATATAATTAATCTCAAATATTCCCATTCAATTCTATCGTAAGCTTTGCTCATATCAGTTTTTAGAGCAAGAAAATTGAGACGACCTTGAGTTTTTCTTTTAAGGGAATGAAACAATTCATAAGCCACAATAATATTATTTGTAATCAAACGATTAGGGATAAAAGCACTCTGTGTATCGAAAATTACCTGAGGTAGAACCTACTTCAACCTATTAGCTAGTGCTTTATAGACAATTCTATCAGTTACATTACTCGAAGAGATGGGACATAAATCAGCAATTATCTCTAGAGTTATCTTTTTTGGGATAAGAATAACATTGGTTTGATTCATTCCAGGCATCAAAACATCCCCATTCAAACATTTTAGACATTCCTTAGCAACATCCATACCCACTATGTCTCAATATGTCTGAAAGAATCCCAGGTTGTATCCATCTGATCTCGGGGATTTATCTAGGTGCATCGAGAATAGAGCTTGATGAACTTCATCCACTGTATAAGGAGCCAATAATAACTCATTGTGAAGAGAAGTTACCTTACGATCCATATGATTTAGAATTGGACTTGTATCACTATTTGAAGATTCAAATAACTAATGATAATAATCCACAATCATGATCGGCAACCCTGAGACCCAGTCAACCCACTCTCCATTATTGTTCTTTAGTCTAGAAATAAAATTCTTTCTATGCTTATAAGAAGCCATCACATGAAAGAATTTCGAATTGAAATCTCCGTCTACTAACCAATATTGCTTTGAACGTTGTTTGCAATACAATTCATTTTGCAACAATAATTCACTATATTGAGCTTCCATAACTCGCAGTAACTCCATATTTAAAATCGATTATCTTCGTAAAAAAGCCAACTAATGCTTTACTGTTTGAAATTGATTCCGAAATTCTTGATGATAAGATTGCGCCCATGATTGCAAGAATTGAGAACAAAATGCTAGGCGATCCTGAAAAGAATTAAAATTACTATCTATGCACCCTCTGCTTACCATCTATTTATAGTCGACCTCAAGAGTCCACGAGGTTTCAAAACGAAACCTTTTCTGAACATCTCTTCAAACGAACACCCAATGATAGAAATAATGGAAGATGATCAGAAGAGTCTATTTGCAAAACAAAAACTTTGACCATAAAAAAAAACGAAGACCATGAAGCAGTCCCCACTGCATGGTCCAATCTTTCCTTAACAACAGCAAAATCATCCCTCCGATCCTACCAAGTAAAACAGGAACCCTCAAAACCTAAATCATGCAGATGACAATCAAACAAAGCTTATTGGAACCCCTCCATCAAAAATCTAGGATGTGAGTTGTTACCTTGTTTCTCTGAGAGGAGCATGATGTCGTTGAAGTCTCCTATGACACACCAAGGTAAATTTGACTAAGATTGAAGAGATCGAAGCAAGTCCCATCCTTGTCTCCTATTACTTTGCTTAGGAAAACCATAGAATGCCGTTAAACACCAACTTTCCATTCCCTCAATAAGAACATCAACATCAACGTGGTTCCGTGAATAACTTATCAAACGGGCCATATTCTTTTCTTTCCATATTACACCAAACCTCCACTTATGCCCACTGGATCAACAATAAAAGTATCAGTAAAGCCCAAAGCTGTTTTAATTTGTAAAATTTTTTCTTTTTTAATTTTAGTTTCCGTAAGGAAAATAAAATTGGGTTTCTTTTCAGACATAAGGTCCTTTAGGGCTCGAACTATGCGTGGGTTCCCAAGCCCCCGATAGTTCCGACTCAGTGTACTTATGGCTCTAGATGGGCCTGGGAACTAAAACCCACCATATTCAAGTTTTTTGGATCAATTTCAAGACTGACCAGGACCACCCCCTCATTCATAAACTCATTCTTAGTCTCAAATTCTTCTTGTAAATGCCTATGTTTAGGATCAGCTACTAGGATTGTATCTGTTATCATATGTAATGAAGATGCTGCATTCACAAGATTCGCTACATTCAGAGTATTTGAACTCTGATACTTCACGCAATTAACATTCGATCCACTACCTACCTTATCATCTACATTTAGATTTGGAATTTTAATCCCTTGAATCTCGACTTCATTATTGGTCTTTCCTAAATAAGTGCAGATCAACTGATTCTGTTCAAACACTACCGGATTATCTAAAGATCCGTCATCCATTACCGGCATAAGGTCTTTCTCCGATTGCAACCATTTAGCTCCAACTTGAGTTAATCTTTTAGAAGCAGCTTTTAACTAGAGACCATAGGCAAACTTTTCTCTGGGAATTTTTGGATGATCATAAAGAAGACGACAAAAATGATCTGTATGGCCAACTATACCATAAAAATAACAAAAGGTATTCAATCGTTCGTACTTGAAATCTAAGCATGCATTCTCCCCTTTTGGCCATTTCACAAACATTTTTCTCTTTAATGGCTTTTGAACATCAATGGCACTCGAATCACATAAAATCACGCCATATACGTAAATAGTTACGTGGGTCGGATTTAATATATTCTCTAATATAATTTCTAGCATCACCAACGACTCACTCGAACATAAAACCATTAGGAACATTATGTATTTGAACCCATAATTCTAGTTTCGCCAACTCTACTTGATGAGGATTCTCATGAGATTGTAACTCATGTAATAGAAGAGGGATTTGTTGGTAATTCTAGGGGCCATCCTTAAGCACTCTCTCCACATCAAGATGATGGAAAAATTGAAATATAAAGACGTTGTTACCAAGTTCTTTTACCATAAGGCCTTGTACAGGATGCCAAACACTCGCCATAATCTGCTTGAAAATCATAAAGTTTATCATTTTTTTTCCGTTAACAATCTTCCAACCACACAATGTTGCCAATCTGTCTCCTATACACCCTGATCAGCTGTCACCGATTCATCAACATATTCTAATATACCCTCATCCTCCTCCATGTTTAAACGGTGGTAAATCTCACTCACCAATCTATCTTCCCCGTTATTCGTAGGCATAAAAACAAAACAAAAGGAAAGATAATATAGAATAAATAAAAAAATGCAAAAGAAGGAAGAAAACTTGTTATCAAAAACAAGAGAGAAAAGGTCTCAACATAGCGAGACAGGGGATCTTAAATCAAATTAATTTAGTATTAAAAGACTTAAACTAATTCAAGTTCAAATTCGAGCCGTACAGACTCAAACTTAATCAAACTTTATGTTGGACTCAAACAACACTTCAAGATTTGATTCAACCTATTATTATTTGATTCACCCCATTGGTCGTCACCCTATTCTGCGGAGGAACCCAAGTTTGTGACTGAATATGAACCTGAGCCATCTCCAAGCAAATGCTAAAAGAACAGATAAATGTGTATCGATTAAAAAAAACTAAAAAGAGAACAATTTTTTTTTCAAAGTGGTTTAGTGGGATAAAAAGTGGTGGTACAAAATGGCCTAATGGGGGTGGTCAAAAACGGATAGAATCGTTATTGAAGAATATAATGTGAATAGGCATAAGCAAAAAATTCTAGTTGATAGAGGAGGGGCAGATCAGTGGCAGCATCACAACTGACATATTGGAAGCATACAATCATACACGACGTAGAAGGCTAGAATTCTTATTCCTTCTACATGTTAAACTTAATTAGGCTTTTTTTTCATCTTTTCCATTTGGGCCATGTTTATTATTATACATATCATAGTACTAAATTTTAAATAAAATTACACTTAAGTTTCTTTCTTTTCCATTTTTACTTTCGTTTTCTCAAGTTTAGTAAAAATGTTTCTTTATTTATTTTTAATTTAACAATTATTTTTTAGGGCTTATGTCATAATTTAGTTTGTTTTTAATTAAATACATATTATTTAATATTAATTATTAACAAATATTAATTATTTATTTATTTACTTTTATTTTTAAAAAACATATTTACTAATTATAATTTAAACTTTAAATTTTCTTAAATAATTTTAATAACTAACTTATATTTAATAAATAAATATTAATTAGTTTGACTTATTTTAGAGACAAGTTTTAGTCACAAAAGTTTTAAATTTTATGTGACGAAAAGTTTTCTTGTTATAATTATTTTAAAATTTGTGTGATGAAAAGATTTCTTGTCACTGTCATTTTGAATAATAGTGACCATAGTGGTTCATATCCGACTGTGACAATATATTATTACCACTAACTATTTTTGCTTATATTGAAGACAATTGTCGTCACAAAAATATATCAATTAAATGACAAACAATTTTTTTGTCACAATAATGAATAATAATAATGACAATAATTTATTTTGTCGTAATTACATTTCATTCTTGCTAAAATGGTATAAGTGCTAAATATTGATTACTATTAGTGACAACTTAAGAGTGATAGAGTTATCATTGACACTAATAACATATTATTAGTGATCATCATCATCATCATAATCACATGTAGTTCGAATCCCGCACCACTACAGGATCTGGGGAGGTCTGATAGAATGCAGCCTTACCCTTACAAAATAAAGAGGCTGTTTTTGGTAGACTTATATGCAAATATGACATGACATGAAAAAAGAGTAAAGAAATAAAACTAAAAATAAATAAAATAAAATAAAATACCTTATATGGTGCCAAGATCTGCTAATATCTGCTAAGCTGCAAAGTATGACTCTTAATGTCTCAAGTTGTGTTAGGGATCCTTACTCAATAGCCGTGTGAGTATGAACAATCTAAAGGCATCGGATGGCCTCGAAGGGCCTTTTCCTATACACCAAAGTTGAGCCAAGTTATAGGATAGAAAGACTTGTGCACGACTTGCAACTAGAAAAGACAAATTGGACATTAAGGCTAGACTTCCTAAGCAATAAATACACCGTTAGAACTCTACAGTAAATAGCTCCTAATAACTACCACGACTGTTTTGGTGTGCTTTAAAGGAAATCCTTTACTCGTATCCTAGCACACCAAAATTTTCTATTTCTAGCCAATTCCTCGGTAAGGGCCAACTTTGTTATATCCTTGTTCATCACTTCCTTCCAGTTCTTGTTTAGCCTTCCTTTTCTCCTCTTGCAATCACGAAGGTTTATTTTCTCACAGTTTCGCATAGGAGCATCAAGGTGCCTCCTCCTCACATGCCTAAACTACCTAATCCTAGTCTCTCGCAACTTGTCGGTAATACTAGCCACATGTAGTTTGTCTGTAGCCACACGACTTCAAACCTTATCTTTTTTGGTAATATCACACATCCATCGGAGCATTCACATCTTGGCTACCAACAACTTACTTGTATGTCCACATTTGGTGGGCCAACACTCTGTCCCATCTAACATGGTTGGTCAAATTACCATTCTATAAAATTTCCCTTTAAGTTTTAATGGAATCTTCTTATCACATAAGACCTCTAATGCATTCGTCATTTGAACCACCCAGATATGATACATTGGACTATATCGGCATCGATATTACCATCACTCTAAGTGATAGACCTGAGGTATTTAAAACTCAAGTTTTGTGGTATGACGTTAGTAGCAGTTGCTACGACCACCTCATGAACCATTTGTTTTCCTAAAAAGTTGCATTCTAAGTACTCCATCTTAGTCTTGCTCATTTTAAAACTTTTCGACTCTAACGTTTCTCTCCAACATTCTAACTTGAAATTGACCCCTTCCTTGGTCTCATCCATGAGGATAATATCGTCAGTAAATAACATACACCACGGTACCTCTCCTTGAATATGTTTGGTAAGTTCGTCTATCACTAATGCAAATAGAAAAGGGCTTAAGGCGAAGCCTTGGTGTAGCACAATACCAATAGAAAAAATTTTCATGTCACCTCCTATCGTCTGTAAGCTCGTCATTACTCCTTCATAAATATCCCTAATTACACATATATAGGACATAGGAATTCCTTTTTCCTCCAAACACCTCTACAAGATTTCCCTAGGAACCCTGCCTTATGCCTTCTCCAAATCAATAAAAACCATTCCTAGTAGCATTGCATTAGCCTACGGAGGAGATGTATCGCTTCTGTCGTGGACCTATCATGTATAAAGCCAAATTGGTTGGCCAATATAGAAGCTGCTCTCCAGACTCTCTTCTCAATCACCTTCCCCTATATCTTCATGGTGTGACTTAGTAGTTTAATGCCTTTATGGTTGTGACAATGTTGGATGTCCCCTTTGGCCTTGTATAATGGAATCAACCTACTCAGTCTCCTTTCATCTGATATTTTGACTGACTCAATATCACATTAAAAAGCTAAACTAGCCACTTAATACTAACAACTCCTATTCTCTTTCATACCTCTATAGGGATCTCATCCGACCTACTGCCCTCCTGCTCTCCATCTCCCTCAAAGCCTTTGTAATTTCTTTCCTTACGACCCTTTCACATCGAGACTAGTTATGAAAATGCTGCGACATGGAGGGGTCACCTAACTCTATCTTGTCCAAGATGCCTTCATTATATAGGCCAACAAAGTATCTCTACCATCTACTCTTGAAGGCATGGGCCTCCATGAGTACCTGCCCTGCTTCATTTTGTATATAATAGACTTGGTTGAAACCCCCCATCTTATGTGTCCTATCTCGTGCTAACTTGAAAATTTTTTGTGCTCTCCTGTTAGTGTCCAAACTCCTATACAAAGTCTCGTAATCTTCATCTTTAGCCACTGAATTTGTCTTCTCTACCCTCTTCTTTTCCAGTTTGTACCTTACTCTGTTAGTTTCCCACTCTGCCTATGTTGTACTTACTAATAGTGCTTTGTATGCTCTCTTTTTTGTCTTATCAGTTCCTCGAACCTCTTTTAACTACCACCAAGATTCCATCTGCCTACCTCACGACCCTTTAGATACTCCCAGGAGTTTTGTGGCAGTTGCTCTTACCAAGGGAGCTACTCCCTCCCACATCCGATTAGCATCCCCTATCACAAACCATGCGGCTTCATATCAGATTTGAGTCATAAATTGTTCCTCCATGTCCTCTTTTAGATTCCAACATCAAATTTTTTGATACCACTTAGTAAATAGTTGCATCCTCTATCCCTTCACATCTAGATCCAAAACCAACAATCTATGCTAGGTTGCTAAGCATGTGGCCACAAGCACTTACAATCATTGCACCATACTCTGGCTCTCCTCCTGACAAGGAAATAATCAATTTGCGTCTTAGTCGTGCTACTTTTAAATGTCACCAGGTGCCCCTTGCTTTTCTTAAATAAGGAATTTGCTATCACTAACTCAAATGCTACGATCATATCTAATAAAGCATTACCACTTTCAGTTCTAGTGATGTACCCGAAGCCCCAGTGAGTCCCTATATATCCATCTGAAATAATCCCTATATGCCCATTAAAATCACCTCCTAAGATAACCTGCTCAATATTAGGGTTTTGCTAGATCACTCAATCCAACGCATTACTTCCATATGTTTTGATTTTACCTGTCAATCCCTTCTTCTTAAAACTTGATGCATTTCGTAGATTTCTTTCGAGTCTTAGTTGGTTCGTGGATATATTACCAAATTTTCTCTTATGGTGTGTGATTCTTTTCTCAAATCTACTTCTTATATGAATCTATGAGATCCTATTAGTGCTTTGTTCTTTCTTTACTCTTAATATAGCCCCTTATTGTCTGCTTCGGATCAATTTATTCCGTACAATGATTATGCTGAAGGGTCTTAACTCTAACTTAGAAGAAGCCTTAAATTTCTTCATGCTTTTATGATTATGCTTGTCCGCTATTTAATTAGAATCCCTTTTAATTATTAATATTACTATTATAAATCTTTTTTATTACTATTATTTGTATTTCTATCAATATTATTATTTCTTTATTCTTTTGCATATTGACTATTACTTATTTCATAGTTTATTTACTAACTTTATATATATATTTTTTAATTTTTTTTACTCTTTAACTCGCATCACTCTTTTATTGTCACATTTGCATGTGGGTCTACCAGAAATAGTCTCTCTGCTATGTAGGGGTAAGGCTACGTACTATCAGACCTCCCCAGACTCCGCTTTATTGTAAAACTTCAGACTGGGTGTGATGATGATGATGATGACTCCATCCAACGCTGCCCAGAATAGACTTTTTTGTTGTTCGTCTAAACCAGCTTAAGGTGCATACGCACACACTAAATTAAGAACACCATTGTTAATAGTAATCTTAGCCACCATAATCTTACCATTTATCATTGTGATCTCCACCACTTGATCTATAAGTTCCTTGTCCACTACGATACCTACCTCATTTTGCCTCCGAGACCCCCTGAGTACCATAGTTTGAATCCCCTATCTCCTTTACATTAGCTCCCGATCAATTGGTCTCCTAAATGCAGGCTATTTGTATCTTATATTTGTCTAAAATCTCTACTAATTCTAAACACTTCCCTGTAAAGGTCCCAATGTTCCAAGACCTTATTCTTAGTCTGTCATCAACTTTTTTATTCTTGCACGCAGAACACATGAAAAAACTTGCTCCTGTCCCATCCACTAGATTCTAAGCCATCCCTCTTAACTCATGGCCCCACACTTTCCTACAGGTTCTTCCCAAAAAGCCCTTAGGATTCCCAAAGTACACACGGTCTTAAGAACAGAAAAGGAGAAGAGCCAGTTAGCTTGAAAAGAGACCACGAAGGAGAGAATGTAGCACAACTACAAACTTATAAGAGGTAAACACTAAAAGCAAAGGCACTCTAAATCAAACGTACTAAAGAGAAGCAAAAGGACTACAAAAAGACAAAACTAAGAAAAAGGAAAGAAATAATAACAATAATAATAATAATAATAATAATACAGAAAGGTGATAAAATAGACCTGATTAGTTTATCTGTAAAAGTCTAGTATCTTAAATGCCATAATCAAATAAGCACAAGAACCAACCATAAGAAATTAAATTGCCAAACAAAGAAGGAAGTCAGAGTGAACAAATAATGCCAAGCATGAAAACGGTAGTATAAGGGTGACGGAGTCGCAATTTAAAAGGAACAAAGAATAATATCAATTGGGGAAGCATGCAAAGAAAGAATCGTAGTTCAAAAGAGGTCATTATTGTAGTTTTACCACCCTTGACAGAGCCTGAGTGTCCAGAGAGATTTTTATTTTGGAAGCATGCAAATGGCAGAGAACGATGAGCCTAGATAGGAGTACGACACAATTGTGAAAGATTTGGTAGTGTCACAATTACTATACCATTAGTGACTACGTAATAATTAATCACAAATAATGAAAGTAATAGTGACTTATAAAATTTTGATTACAATAACTATCATATTTGTGACGAAATATTTAAATGTCAAAAAATTTGTCACTAAATATCTTAATTCTTGTAGTGTAATCAAGTGGGGGACGACGTATCTTACTAGTGAATCATGAACTATATGTCTCTTGAACTCTCAACTATACATCATATGTATCAATTTGAGGCTTTTGTTCCATCTGGATGTGAATTTGTGGCTCTTAAACTTTTCTAAGTTCTACCTCACTCCCATTACTATCTTTAAGAATCAATTCTATTTATAATAATGTAGCATGACTTGAGACAAACACCTTTTGTTTAAGCGGACGGTAAGATTGATATGTTAAGCTTATCAGATATTACACGCTTCACATAAGTATCACATCCCAAAATCTTTAAGTGTGAGAACCTTAGTCTTCTACCAGTCTATATCTTTTATGGTGTCTTATTAATTGATTTGGATGGAACTCAATTTATAAAGTGAGCAACAATTTCAATGGCATATCCCCAACGGGAGACAGGAAGGATCGTATGACTCATCATAGAATGTACCATATCTAATAGAATATAATTTTTCCTCTCAGATACTCTGTTATATTGTGGAGTTCCAGAAGGAGTCCATTATAACAGAATCTCATTCTCTTTTAACTAACCAAGAAACTTGTGTTCTAATTATTCACTACCTCGATTTGATTTCTGTGTCTTAATAATTTAACCAATTTGTTTCTTAATCTCAAGTCTAAATTCTTTGAACTTTTCAAATGATTCATACTTTTGTTTCATTAGGTACACATATCCATATCTAGAATAATCATATGTGAACATAATGAAATATAAAAATCCACCTCTAGCATAGGTAAACATAGGGCCATATACATTTGAATATATAAGCTTTAGTAACTCATTGGCATGTACTCCCTTTCCACTGAAGGGTAGTTTGGTCATCTTTCCTAATAGACAATATTCATAAGTTTCATATGATTTATAATCAAAAGGATCCAAATATCTTTGTTTATGTAACTTTGTGATTCGAGTTTTGTAGATATGACATAACTTACAATGAAATAAATAAGATGATTTTTGGTCACTTAACTTTCTTTTCTTGTTATTTATGTTAAGAATTGACCTATCAAGATCTAACTCATACAAACCATTTGTAAGTAATCCAAATCTGTAATAAACATGATCTTTATTATTAAAAAAACTATCTTCCTAATAATAAAGATAAATCCATTCAAATCTAAATAAGAAATAGAAATGATGTTTCTAGTAACAACTAGAACACAATATTAAATATTTAGTTATAGTATAAGGCTAGAAGGCAAAGCAATACTACAAGTTTCTACAACTAATGTAGCAACTCTTACTCCATTACCTACAACTCTTACTCCATTACCTACTCGTAGGTCCACTTTGCCTTTCCTCAACGATATACTCCGTGATAACATATGCATGTTATTACATATATGAGAACTACATCCAGTATCTAATACCTGATAATACTAAGCATAAGTAGAAAGATTGATCTCAATCATAAACATACCTGAAGAAATAATTTCTTTAAGGCTTTTATCTTTCATGGTAGCAAGATAAGTTGGATAGTTCCACTTCCACTATCCATTGTCTCCTTAATGAAAACAGTTGCTCTTATCATTGCTCTTCTTCTTGACACCATCTTTTGAATACTACTATAACGCCCCCTTATCGCAGGGTATACACCGGGACGCCCGTAGGTTATTTCGGTACATATCTTCCGATAAGGGTGAGCTACGAATAATCACTACAAACACTTCACTTGGCATCATAATAAAACATTAATATAAAAATCACAAACTTTTTGAAACCAAATTTTTTTTCCTCATTTCATTTCATAGAAACCAAAAGTTTACACATCTGTCAGTTTTCACTGTCTGTACAACACTC
>JANIPM010000231.1:61896385-61910757 GCA_027478405.1 Erythroxylum cassinoides
GAAAGAAGAAATGGTCAAATTGGAGCTAGGGACAAGCTTCTAGCATTGATTCGAGGTGGGTAGTATGTTTATTTATTAAATTTTAAGCTAAGTATGTATTTTTGACAAATCAAGAAGAAAAAACTTTTATAAATCATGTTTATGAAAATGTTCGAAAATTTTGATTTTCGAAGGACTAAATTCCTTGCTTTTGGAATAATTTTTCGAAATTGCTAGATTGATGAAATTCAGTATTTTTGAATTATTCGAAAATTTTGATGATATTGCTATGATTTATTAAATTGAAATAATTGATGGATTTTATTGTTTTGAATAAAAGATGAGATTGCTACATGAAATTTTGGATGAAAAATGTGCATTGTGTGTTTGAATTCTAATTTAAAGAAATTGATGCCTTCTTTGTGATGAATTGAGATTGCATGTATATTGCTATATGACTATATGTGATTTGTGTATGTGAGTTGTGTCGAGCACGACACTATATGAAAAATCAAGATTTCAAAATGTGCCTTCGGGCAATCTGAATTTTTCGGCTTCGATTTATGTGTTATGTGAGTTTAGTCAGGTCCATAAGTGGGACAAGTGCGCACTTGTCTATTTTTAAAGGCTTCTCCCGCCTGCCCGCTAGTGGCACTGGAGTTTCGATTTCAGACACCCATAAGTCACGGCTACACCGAACCGCTATGCGGGAAGGTGTAGTACGTTCCGTTCACGGCTGCACAGGACCGTTATGCGGGAATGTGCAGTACGTTCCATTTTGGACCGAACCAAACCATTCTAATATGTTATGTGTTTTTATTTTGTTTATTTTGTGTGTATCCATGTTTTTTAATTTGTTTATGAAATGTGTAAGAAACTATTGAAATTGTTTAGCAATTATTTGCAGAGTTTGAGAAATAAAAAAATTTGCCAAAATAAATGACAAAAAGTTTTGCAAAATGTTTTCGCTTATCTTTCAATTTATAAACATATTATCTACGAGCTATCTAGGTCACCCCCCCTTTCATCACCATCTTCAGGTATCGAGCAGGAGAGCGGATGAAAGAAGGTCACGGCTTATGTTCGATTTTGTTTGTTTTGTGCTTTAGGTATTCGGGGGATTTTGGTATATGGCTTGGAATGCCATTGTGTATTGTAAACGTTTGTTTTCTGATGTATTTGAATTATGAGATTTGTATATTAATTTGAGTTATGGAATTGTTTATGAATACGATTGGGTTGTGTTCGGATTAAATTATGGATTTGTATATTATATTGAGGTATGATTTTTGATTGTGGATTGAGATGTATTGAAGTGTTTTAGAAATAGGATTGTGTTTGTTTTTGCTGAATTTCTGGACGGGAGGGTCCGATGATTCTGAGTTTTTGCTTGGGAATTTTAGAAGTGTGTTTTGAAACCCTTTGCAGGTTTTGGGTTTGTTTAAATGCAGCCGTTATGCTGCCGAATTTTTGATTCAAATAAAGATAGAGTAAAATAAGAATTGGTTAAGATTATATGATTTGAGTTTTTGTTGAAGGCTATGGTTTTGATTAAAAGATGAATTTTTGGGATTTGTATGAATGTATAAGAAGATGATTAAGAATTGAGTTTTGCATGAGGACGAATTTCAAAAAGGGGAAAAATGTTTTGAGGTTTTGGAATTTTTAAATTCCATTTAGAATTTTGTATTGCTTAGAAATGTGGGCATGCTTTTGAAAACTTGGGCACGCTTTTAAAAATGTGGGCATGCTTTTGAGTAAAATGAAAATGATGAAAAAGAAAAAAAAATTATACCAGATTACTAGTTTGTTTTGTTTACCACGGTTGTGTTTATCGGATGTCGAAGTTTGTTTCAGTTCGATTGATCGATTTGTTTACTTTGCTTCGTTTTGCTTTCATTCCAATTAAGAATTCGATTTGTTTCCGATATGCCTTTTTTACATTCGATTCCGAGCCAATTTGCTTTGTTTCGATTTGTATTCGTTTCTTTCGCCTTATGTTTCTGCTTCGGTTTCTTTCACTTTACGATTCGTTTTTTCTTTTGCTTTTGTTTCGCTTTCCGCCTGATTTGCTTCGATTCGTTTGTATTTTGTTTCCGCAATTTGTTATTCGATTCGCCTTCGAATTTGATTTATTCGTTTTGAATTCGCTTTGGTTTTGGCAATTTTCATTTCGTTTTCCAATTGGGATCCGGTCTCCGGATCGGGTCCTAACAGAAAATGAGGGGCATCATATATCCATTTTACCTGAAGTTGGAATACAAATGACAAATCACTTTGTTTAAGGTGCTCCTGCAAAATAAACACCCAACGAATGAGTTATGCTAAGATGCCTTTGCAAGAAGCTATGCATTAACAAACTTAAACCATAAAAATTTAATCAAAAGAGTACAAGGACTCCTCAAATTCCAAAACAAACCCATTAATAATATTTTTGTCAGCTGATTGCAAACCAAAAGAAGAATGTAACAAAACTTAAGAGGATATAATCCAGATGAGGGCCAATTGGAGAAGAAAATTACTAACCAACCAATTTAGTTCAAAGCTAAATTTTAGCACACATGTAATATTTAATTTCTGTGATTAATCAATACAATAGCAAAGGGATCCAAACTTAAATATATCCATGAAAAGGTCACAAATATTAGGTGGAATTTTATAAGCTGAAAAGCGTATCCTTGAGAGGTTCATGCAAGGGGATTGGTGGTATGAACGCCGCTCCACCTCCACTTAACAGCTACCAGATCAAGGAATCAAATTCTCAAGAGGGTGAGAGGTGTTTGAGTTAACAGTCCCTACCGGATCCCTGTAAATAAAAAGCTATCAAGTCCTTCTAATAATTCACATCAAAATGAGATGCACCTGGCCTAGAAGAATTTCATTCATCTCACTCGTTGAAGGAGTTCTCTCAACAACACTAACCTGGAAAAGAATCTTAATAAGCAAGTTTCTTACTCATATGAGAGTACGTAAATCAAAGTAATACATAAAATGTTGCAAAATAAACACGAAAACCAAAAACTGAAAACCCAACCTCTAGGCCTTCAGCGAAGAAAAAAGATAAAAGATCCTTATATTTGAGAGGTAGCTCTTTTCCTGGAGGGTAAACAAACAGGACCTGAAAGTTAAACCAAAAATCAGCACTACTTGATAAACTAATACTGGGACAAGTATATTTTGTCCATTTGGCGCTAAAGGTCCTCACCTGAGGCTCAAGGATGGGCTCTATGCGAGACTGGTTCTAACAAGCAAATGCACTTTGGTGACCCATGAGAAGAGAAGCATGAATAAAAATGAAACCCCATTATAATATTTTGTTTTCTCCAACTCAAAGCAAAAGATCAATCAGGCAAATAAAAAAGAGGGGAAAGCCACAACCTTTTAGGGGTGACCTATGAAGGCGCCGAAGGAGCTTCCTCCGATGAGATCTTAGCCATAGTGGGTCCGATTACACGCCGGAGGTGGTGACAGTGGTTGTCGAGAGGTTAAGCAAAGAATTAGGTTAAATAAAAAACAGGGGAAAGCCACAACCTTTTAGGGATGACCCATGAAAGCGCCGGAGGAGCTTCGTCCGATGAGATCTTAGCCATGGTGGGTCCGATTACACGCCGGAGGTGGTGACGGTGGCTGTCGAGAGGTTAAGCAAAGAATTAGGTTAGATTTGAATTCTATAGTATGTATAGCAAACATGAAAGACTCGTGTACTGGTAAAAGGACAATCTTGAAATGAAAAAAGAGATAAGGAGACATCGAACAAAAACAGAGAGGGAGGAGACATCGAACAGAAACAGAGAGACCTTACCCTACGGCCATCGTTGTTTCAAGTGTCTACTAATGGAATTGAGAGGCATGGGAGATCGTTGAAGAAGAATGACAGAGAACAAGTGATAAAAGAACATTCGAGAGAGTGTTGGTTTAAAATCGTTATTTGACCGTCAGATTAAATGGACGGAGTAGATGGACTGCGTGGTCGTCCATCCATTCGCCCTTAGTATATATACTTAATGAAATATAGAAATGCATAATATCTTGAAATTATACAGGTGTACTAAACTTCTAATAATATTAGGGATGTCAATTCTAATAATATTAGGGATGTCAATTTTGGTCCGGATCAATTTTGGTCTGAGTTGATCGGGCTATGGATAGGCCATAAGCAAAAATAGTTCAGCCTAACCGAGTTATAGGCTAAGGTCGAGCCAAGCACAGGGCAGGCCCATGATCCTACTAGAACGAGAAAAACTACATTATTTTGTAATTTTTTATTAAAAAAGGTAAGGATGGGTCGTGCCTGCCTGGCCCACACTTGGACCATCCAAATATGGGACGGCTCGTAGGCCACCCAGCCCAAGATCGGAAATATTAACAAAGATTGAGGAATAATCGTTAGAAACTATGTCTATATAGTTTATTAGTTATATAATGAAATCTAAATTTATAAGTTAATTGTTACTCAATTTTGAAATATTAATTTGAATTTTAAAAAGTGATGTCAAATTGATTAATTTATTATAAAAATAGCCTACTGGATATATGGATATTGGATCATGCATAAGTGTTATGAAGCCCAACAACTTAAGTCTAAATGTATGGATACCTCGTGATGAATATTTTAGGGTTGTTGATGGAAATTCATTTAAATATTGGGCTACTGATGGAAATTCATTTAAAATTGGGCTTATCATAAAAAGAAAAATAGGGATAAGATTTTTCCCTATTTGTGTTGTGTGGACGAAAGTTCTTGGTAATCATCTCCCTGACCCAGACATCCTAATTGGTCTGGATATATATTGCAAGGCATCTCAATTACAAATTCTCCTTAATGGTATCAAATGTTGAGCCAATTTTAATGCTTATACTGATATATGCAACATGTTCGAATTTACTCGAGTACCTCCTCAGTATGAAATATTAACAGATCAATTTTTAGAGCACTGTGTTAAGAACCAATGCACAGGTCTTGCACCTTCATCTTTTTTGGAAGAATCCACACTTTTTCATTCATTTACCTTTAAAAAAGAATGAGGATATCAATCTTGCCAAGGCTACCCATCCTGGAATGAATCTTGATGATTTAAAGCTAGCATAACAAGGATTAACTGAGCCCATAAAATTATATTGGCCTTGTCAGGTTTTTATGTGAACAAATGAGCAAAGAAAAAAAAGAGGTTAGTGATTTATTATAAACCCTTGAATGCATTCATTTAAGATGACAAAATTTTATTAGTAAAGATCAATACCCAAGTCCTATTTCTCAAAGAAGTAAAAATCTTTTCAAAGTTTGACTTGAAGGCAAGTTTTTAGCAATTAGGAATAGGCCCACATAAAAGGTACTAGATAGCTTTTTGCATTCCTAATGTCCAATGTCAATGGAATGTTATGCTATTTGGACGCAAAGTTGCTCCATCACTATTTCAAAGGGCCATGACAAAAATCTATGATTTCCAATGCTTTGATCTACATTGATGGCATTTTATTATACTCAAAGACCTATGACAATCATAAGGTACTATTCCAATCTTTGTTTATCTTTCAAAGCAATGTGGGATTATGCTATTAGCTAAAAAAGGTCATATTGGAACAACCCCAACATAATTTTTTGGAATGAACTTTTATGATGAATTTTATCAATCTAGCTCGAATATAGCCAAGAGTTATTACAATTTCCTAATGAAAATATCAATACAAAGTAAATCCAACAATTCCTTCTAATTGTTAATTACATTAGAAATTTCATATCACACGTGGCCGATTATACAAATTCCTTATCTAAATTGATATGAGATAATCTACCATCTTAAAGTAAGGATCAACCCAAAGTTGTCTAGTACTTAAAGCAAATAAGTCAACATCCACCCCCTTTAAAGATTCCTAACATTATTATTTGCATCCTTTAGACAGATGGTAGTGACCATTGCTAAGGTGCCATCTCGATTGAAGAAATTAATTGGAAACGACATTATTATGGCCATATTAGTGGCCAGTTCAAGGAATTAGAAAAACACTACCATACCATCTATAAAAAGATCTTGGTAGTGAAAAAAGGCATTGAAAATTTAATTTCCACCTTAGCCCTTATCATTTTTTGATAAAAGTGGAAAATTAATCTTTTTCAAAGATTCTTGAACCTGAAAAGAAAATATTACATGACAACCAATTAGTTCATTAGAAAGATTAGTTCTCTCAATATAAATTCGCAATTCACTATATTAAAGGTCATCATAACGTGCTTGCTTGTTTTCTCTCAAGACTTAGAAAGTCAATATAACTTTTCATTCCTATCTTGAAAAATCCAATTCCTTTCTTCATTCTTGCAATTATGGTTTTCCATCTTTAGGCTAGAATCAAGAAATTTTTTTCTTCAATAACTTGAAACCCTCCTTAAGTTCTCAACCAAATTGTTGTTTTTCTACACAAAAGTCTTTTTTGTTCCCTTCATCTTGTTCTTAACACCTTAAACATTCCTACTTATCCACATCACTTTGACATCTTAACACCATATTAGACTCTGCACAATTTCTATAACTCTCTTACTGAACCCATTATGTGGCATCTCTGGGTTGTATGTGTCCTCTATACCTATCCTATTGCTTTATCTTCGCTATATGTTTACCAGGAATTGGCTAATCCAACCAATGCCAATCCTTTGTTGTGGACATTCTTAGAATGGTTCCAACCATTATCAAAGTGGCATATCCAATTAAGTCAAATAATCAATAGATACCAGTTATGGAGTATTTCCTTGGTTGAACAGAAAGTTCATTCTACCTTCATTGTCTACCATCCTTACATCATGACTGACAATGTTTATGTTTACACCATTAGTAATTTCCAAATTTGGAGAACCTCCATTAGCTAGCTAAGAAACCAGAAAGATTTAATGCATGATCTTTATCACTTCTTAGATTACCTTAATCATCATTCCAAATTTAGTAAGCCTACTACTTTCACATCTCTAGGTCTATACCTTCCATAGCCTATTTCACCAATTGTTGGATGGTGGTCATTTGTTGACCAATTTACTCACATAGTTTATAGCATTATGGCAGGAGAACTACCATGTCCACCTACTATCGAGCCCTAGAAGATTTTTGAAGAAGGAGAAAGCTTAACTGATTATAAGACCAAAGACAAAACCAAACTTCCAGATTATTTCCAAAACACTCAAGAACTATGGCCTTTAGTTTGGACTGATGCAAAAATAGCCTATTTCATAAAATAAATGGAAAAATTGGATGATGATAAGTCTGTGTCTGATGATGACAGTGGTCCTTGATCCTTATCTACATCACCCTGTTAAGAGATTCCTTATTATCACTAAGGAGTAATACTGGGAACTAGTGTTTCCTAATAATTTTCACTTTCATTATGTACTTTTGTATTTTAGTTTGCATTATTATACTATGTAGGGTTGTCATTTAAAAGTTTTTTTTGTCTTTTCCTCCCTTGTTTAGCCTATAAAATCAAGGTTTCTCTTCCGTTATAAACACTCCTAGTTCCATTAGTAATATGAAGTGTGTTTTTATGTCCCATGGCTTCCTTATAAGTTTTCTCTCTCTTGAAAGCTTGATTCTTAAATAATGAAGTTCCAGTCATACAAAAAGACAAGTATGCTCTACATTTGCCTCTTTATAAGGATCTTGTGTATTAGAAAGTCTTAGACTGGAGATCCTATTTGAGGTCTAAGTTATGCATAAATGATTGGTCAGCTTAGATTCCTAAGGCAGGCTTTGAAAGTTGATGCCTATGGAGAAAAGAAGGGCTTGTATCTTAGCTAACATAACTAGAATCTAAGCTAAAGTCACTCCTTGTTTATCTTTTCCCTACGATCAAAGGTTGCCAATATATGTACAGTATAATTATAATATAAAAATAACATAATAATATTACACAAATATGTTATAGAGGTATATTTTAATAGAATTTTAATTTTTTTACAAAATATGTGATTAAATTAATATTACTTAATTTCATAAAGTAAATTTATCAGAAATTTAATAAAACATTATGGTTGTTCCCTTAACATATACAATCGTGAATTTCTTCTTATAAAGACTAATGAGGATCTTCATCAATTTTGATTAGTGCATATAGTTTAATTGGCTATTCCACATATCTACAGTGTCAACTTGCTCCTTTTTCCCTTTTTCATGTGCAACATTTTCATTAATGCTACTTAGATTATCTTTCTTAAAAAGCTTTATAAGAAAATTTTGTTATTATGAGCATAAATTGATGTTTTTACTTAAAATAATAAATTTTGGTTATTCAATCTAATATAAGGGAAATATAACATAGTAATATTTTAATTAAATACAAAAGTATGTATTTTATTAAATTTCTATAATCACAATAAAGTGATAAATTATTGAAATCCAAAATTTTTTAAATTTATCCATTTAAAGCAAACATCATATTTTATTTAATTTTTCATTTAATAGATGATCTAAGCAATACAAGTATTCTTCTATATGAACTTGTGTCCCATTTAATCTATAAAGCATAAAAGTGTAAAGCTTTTGTATATAAGGAAAATAAAATAGAATAAAACACTAAAACAAAGAGGAAAATAAAAGAGAGTTGAAAAATGAGGAAATATTTTATATTTGTTTGCAAATTTGTTGTTCCAAAATAAATAAATCACAAAAATGCAATGACGTTAACAACCATCTAAAGACTTCCTAAAATTAAGGTTAAAAGAATAAATTCAAGTAACAAACTGATCTCCTAAGTATTAGGATTGTTACTGACTAAGCCAACATAATAAAACAACTAACAATCACTTATCTTATTTAAAACAAAGTCTCCCTTAAATTGATAGTTTTAGAGTTTAATTTTCTTGTGCAATACCATCAAATGTGATTATTTAAAGTGCAAACTCCCATTAGCCTTCTTAAATTCTGAAAGGGATGAAATAAGAGGTTTGGTTAACATATTGGTTAATTGTTCTTCACTTCTACAATACTTGTGGTTAATTGTTCCATCATTGTTTAAATCTCTCAGAAAATAGAACTTCACATTAACATGCATGCTTCTTCGGTATAACACATAATCTTTTTTAGAGTTTAATCATTGAATTATTTTCACAAAAAATTGTAGCAGCTCTAACTTGCTTGAAATGTATCTCCTCTAGATTTTTTTTAACCAAATAGCTTGATAGTCACAAATTGTTGCAATAACAAATTCAGTCTATATAGTTAATAATGTGACAATTGGTTACTTCTTAGATGACCACAAAATAACCCTTGATCTTAGCATGAAAACTTGACCTAATGTGCTTTTTCTATCTTCTACATTGCCTATATAATCATTGTCAATAAAACCAATCAAATATGATATTTTACCCTTCGGGCATACCAAGCCAAAATCTTTAGTTCCTTGTAAGTAATGAAAGATTCTCATAGTAGCTTGCAAATGCATCTCTGTAGGTTTCTCCATATATCTACTTAGCAGACACAAAACGCTTTATGCTCAACCCATATTCAGTTAAATATATCAAACTACACAATGATTTACGTGTAAAATATGTTATCCACCATCCTTCCTTTAGTACCATTGTTTAACTTTGAGCCACAATTAGCTAGAGTTTTCACAAGATTACAATTCTTCATATAAAACCTATCTATAATTTCTCATACATACCTTTTCTTAAGAAATAAATTTTCCAAGTGAAGATTGCACTATTTCAATGTTAAGAAAGCAATGAAACAAACCAAGATCATTCATTTCAAACTCCACCATTATCAACTTGTTAAGTTCTTCTTAGATCCCAATATTACTTCCAATAAAATAAGATCATCGACGTACAAGCACGTAATGATTATTTTTCCTCCCACTCTAACTTTACAAAATTGTGTACTTATATAGAATTTTTAAAATCCTTATTTCAAAAAATAAGCTTTAATCTACCTATACTAAGCTTGTGGTAAAGAGCTTTCTTTAATTTGTAAAATTTATGCTTATTACCAAGTTTAATATAATCAAGGGGTTGGTCAATAAATACCTTTTCCTCCAAATATCTATATAGGAAACTAGATTGTGTCACGCCTTGCAATTAAGGTAAAGACTTTTGTGTAATCAACTCCGTACTCTTATTTGTATCCCTTAGCCACCAAATGTGCTTTGTACTTGTCAACTTTATTGTTATCCTTCAATTTTGTTTTGTAGATCCATTCTACACTAACCTTTTGGTGCCCTTTATAAAGAATAGTTAGCTCTCATTTATCATTATTTCAATGGATCCAATTTTAGCATCTATAGCCTTCCACCATTTTGACTCTTTGATAGCATATTCAAAGGTTGTAGGATTACAATATGAAAATAAAATGAAATAAGTGATTGATCTTCAATTTTAAGAATTTTGGTTATCTTATAATCTATCAACTATAATAGACTCTTTTGAACATATTTGGCATTTAAATTTGTTACTTTAACTTGTTTGCTAGATTCTGGTATTGATATCAAGATCTCAAAGCTAGGAATCTTCATATTGGGAATACTCATAAGTAGAATCCACTAACAGATGTTATTGTTTAGAATATTCTACTTCTTTTTCATCTTCTCCATCCAAACCTATTGGAATTTGTTATCTCGCAACACTATTTAACTAAGTACAAAATATGTTCTTCACAAAAAAATACATCATGACTAATAATTTTTTATGTTAGATTGTAAAGCTTATAAGCTTTGGATTAAATGCTAAAACTAAGAAAAACACAAATTTCTCCTTTGGCATCTAATGTTTTCTCTTCTGATATGGTATATGAGCATAGTAATACACCAAAATATTTTGAAGTGTTATACAAAAGGATTTTGCCCACTCTATGCTTCCTTTAGTGTTATGTTTTGAACAATAAGTGTAGGATTTTTGTTCGAAATATGAACACTCCAATTAATAGCATTAAACCAAAAACTTCCTAGAATACCACTCCTTTCCAAAAATGCTCCACACTACATTTGTGATTGTGTGATTCTTCCTCTCATATGCACCATTTTCTTAAGGTATGTAAGTTGATGTAAGTTGTCTCCTGATTATATGACATGCATAAAATTTTGAAAATTCATCTGATTTATATTCTCTACCATAATTTGTACGGAGATCCTTTATCGGAATGTTGTCCTCTTTGTCAATTTTATAACTTTTAAATAAATGCTTTAGACTTATCTTGTGAAAAATAAGCCTAAGGTTTTTAGTTGTAATCATCAATGAACATAATTATATACTTTCACAGTCATTATAAGAAGGATTTATTGATTCACACAAATCAGAATGGATAAGCTCCAGAAATTTCTTTGCTCTCCAAGATTTGCCTTTCAAAAACTTGTTTAAGTGTTATTTTCTAACAATACACTCTTCACACAATTAAGAAGATATTGAAAATTATGGAAGGCCCATCACTTTATTCTTCTTTTATAATGTCTTCAAATGGCAAAGTTTAGATGTCAATAATGAAAATTCTACCACCCCTCTTATCTTACTTTTGATGAAAGCATGAATGACTGATAATGTTAAAATGAAGTGGAAACATTTGATTTTTCATTATATTGACCTGAACAATTAGGCCCATCTTTTCATTAAATATTCTGCAAACTCCTCCTTAATAGTGATCTCATAACCCTTTTCTTATAGTCGTATAATATTAATAAGCTTTGTTTTACAATCTAGAACTAATAGGATAGTAGAAATATTTTGGACTAAATTTGCCTTGGTCTTGAGTGTTACCTTTCCTTTTCAAACAAAAACAAAAACAACGTCTCAATAAGAATCCTACTGAGTTATAAAGCCTGAGGAGGTCTAGAAGCATGCAACCTTACCTCTAACTAGTAGAGATGCTGTTTTCGATAAACTCAAGAAAAAAAAAGAGTTTTTAAAAAATGTTGAAAGTAAAAAATAAACAAATAACTACATAAATAAAAAATTAAAAAAGATAAAATAAAAATAAGTAAATACATAAAAAACTAAAAAGAAAATTGATAAGTATTTAAAACAATAAACAATTAAAAAAATAAATATGAAATGAATAAATAAAATAACTAACTAAAAGACACAAGAGTCGAAGAAAAAGGTTGAAAAGGTCTATGGAAAGAGAAAGACCTCTCTGTGTAGGGTCCTCTACCCGTATCCTAGTTTACCAAAGTTTTCTATTGAGGGTCAAGTCTTCAATAAGCTTTAATAAGGCTATATATTTTTTAATCATCTTCCCTTAATTCTTCTTAGGTCTCCCTTTTCTTCTTTTAAAAGTCCTTAATACAATCTTCTCACATTTTCTAATTAGGGTGTTAATATGTCTCCTCTTAACATATCCGAACCACCTAATTCTTGTCTCTCATTTTATTATCAAAGCTTTAGCCACCCCTAATTTGTCTCTTACTATTTTATTCCTAACTTTATATCTTCTTATAAGGTTGCACATCTAACAAACCTTCCCCATCTCTATTACTATTAACTTATGACTACGTGTCTATTTAATGGGTCAACACTATCCTAGAAAGCATTACCGATCGCATTGTTAAATAGTAAAATTTATCTTTTAGCTTGATTGGTATTTTCTTATCACATAAAACTCCTAAGATATTTTTCCATTTTAGTTACCTGATTTGCTACGATGAATTAGGTTATTGTCTATCTCGTTATTGCTTTGGATGATGGATCTAAGGTACTTAAAATAATCTTTTTATGGTATAAATTTAGTACTAATCTTGATCTCCACATTGGATGCATCCCTATGACTTGAAAAGTTATACTCTAAGTACTCAGTCTTAGTCTTACTCACTTTAAAGCATTTTGACTCGAGTGTTTCCCTATAAAGTTCTAGTTTGTCACTAACACCCTCTTTTATTTCATCCACTCAAACAATGTCATCAGCAAACAATATATACTAAGACACATCTCCTTGGATATTCTTAGTAAGCACATCTATAACTACTGTAAACAAGAAGAGGCTCATCGAGGATCCTTAGTGTAGCCTGATATTTATAGAAAATGCTTTGTATCTCCACTTGTCATCCTTATTCTAATCTTAACACCTTTATACATATTCCTAATAACCTATATATAGGCAATATGAACTTCTTTAACTTCTAAACACCTCCACATAACTTCCATAGGTACCTTATCATAACCTTCTCTAAACTAATCAAAACCATATGCAAATCCCATAAAAATTTCAAATTTATCACTAAATTCAAATAATCGCAATAATATTTGTCCAATTTTGAGAACACAAATTGATCTCCACACATATAATTGCTATAACTAGTGTCTAGTATAAGAAACTTTGATATGATACTTCATTAGTATGAAAAAGCCATCAACAAAGATATTTCTTTTTCAATTTCTATTTATGTCATCTATATTGTTGTGATAGCTCCTTCCTTTACTTCTACCTGTACCTTTAAAATTTAAGGATAAGGTAGACACAGAGGCCTTTAGAGCTTGCTTCTCTTTATCTTGATGCATCATTTTTTGCTCATGAATCATCAATAAACCTTGTAGTTTATTGATTGAAAGATTATCGAGATCCTTTATTATTCAATTGAACAAACCATATACTTAAACTTTGGTGTTTATTATTGAAGAATTTTTTTGACTATAGTCACGTCCTCCGTCTTCTCTTCATGGACTTGTAACTTGTTAACAAGCCATTATTCTTGAGAAGAACTCAAAAATGGACTCTCCTAATTTCATTTAAAGCATTTTAAATGAAGTGATTAAATCTGCTGCCTTTTTGCCCTTATTGAGTCTTCAAATTTCTTCTTTATAGATTCCCAAATTTGCTTGGATGTCTCCTTGTTGACGATGGTTTCTGAGATTGAACGATCAATGGCTTGTATTGTATAATTATTTGCCTTTAAATCTTTCAACTTTAGTCCCTCTAACTCTATCTTTTGTATGTTTGTGAGTACTGCTCCAACAGCATATATTACTACACCAATTTCAACAACATATCAATACTCCTTAGACCTAAAAAGTTCTCCATCAGCACGTTCCAATGGTTTTAGAGACTATCAAAACATGGAATGATTGTTTGCATAAAACTTTTAAAAGTCATCAAGAGTTTTTTTTGATGAACCAAGGTATGATACTACTAATAAAAAGAAAAGAAAAAAGATGATAAAACAGAGAGAAGAGTATATGAGAGCTAAACAGGAGGAAATACTTTTACAATTGCTCACACTACAAAATTGCCATTCCAAAATAAATAGATAACATAAACGTTGAGATAACAATATATATCCATACATTAGTCCTAAAATTAAGGTAACGAAAGGATGCATTCAACTAACGAATTGATCTCCTAAATACTATGACTGTTATTAACTAATCTAACATAATAAAACAACTATAATCACTTATCTTATTTCTATTTAATTTCATGAGATTGTGCAAATGA
>JANIPM010000231.1:61954411-61971333 GCA_027478405.1 Erythroxylum cassinoides
ACCCAAGTATGTAAAGAATATATGATATTAAGAATATAAATATAGATATCTATGGACTTCAATCATAAATTCATTCGATCTAGATTCCATATAATTTGAAAATAATCTCTTTACTAGTTGAGGATAAGATTGCGTACTAATATACTTTCACAGGCTCTGCGCCGGAGCAAAATTTTTATTAATTGTTGTTATTGTTGTTGTTAGATTCCATGTAACATAAAAAAGTTGATAACTTCACCTTTTTGAAAAAATAATAAAAATAAAGGAAATATAGTTATATTCAAGTTATAAATTTAAAGAGTTCGTAATTTAAGAAGTTTTTAAGATAAACTTTGTCCTCCCTTAAGCCAAAACTAGTATATTAAAAACTAAAAAATATTCCATTATTATATGGTTTGATTTATTGATGAAAAATTTAATATATGAGCCCGGAACTAACTCAAATGTACGCGACCAATCCGCACAAGTTGACCCGCTCGTCCACTCGGCCTTTGGAGAGTCGCTTGAAACCCTTATTAGTGGATAGGACGAGGCTCCGGCCCATCTAAAATCTCTCAAAAGCCGCTAACCAACCCATTTAATTCGGTCCGAATTATAAAGTAATTCGGGTGATTGGACTCGGACTCGGAGTTCTCAAATAGAGAAATAATTTAGATGAATTAACAGAGTTTATGCGGAGCATACTGGGTCTATTCTTGTTCTTTTTACGTTTTTTTTTTGAGACCAAACAACAGATATTGCTCAATTCATCCTCATAATAATCACAAGCTAATTGGTATAAAAAAAAATAATCACAAGCTAATAGACATTTCATTGCGCCATTGCCAAGCATAGTACATTTATAACTTTAATCTAGAAAGGAAAATCAGTATCGGTAGTGGGATTGTTGAAATTGGGTTTCACTTCTTAAATCTTCGCCTCACACCAGGACGAGGCTTGGAGGTATCGGCGGCATAAGAGGCGTGGAGATTCACGAGCTTGTCCTCTTCAAACGGAATCTTTCGGTGTCTCGCTTCGTGGTGGATCTGCATCGTTTTGCTATCCGGCGCCGTCGCTTTGCAGTGGGGACACTCCAACTTGGCGTGCCCGCCCTTTCCCTGCCCGGTCCAATCAGCCTGCCCGGCCTTCCCTCCTCCTCTGTTTGTCGTTGCCGCGTCTACCTTCGCCGCGACCTCCTTCGCCGTGTGCTTCTTCGGCTTTGCCTTTCCCTTCATCTTCTTTCTCCAACGAACCTTAACCCTAATCCTGACCCTAGTGAATGATTGAGAGTGTTCTTTTTACGTTCTATTGTTATGAATTGGATTTGCCTGCTTACTTCATTCCAAATATCTTGTCGGTGTCAAGAATACGGTCGCCGGTGAACGTAGTAGCTAAACTAAGGTATGCGAATGGAGGAAGGAGAGAGTGAGAGAGTTACAGAAGTGATCTACGAGACACGCTATCACGCCTCTTCAAGGCTTTGCTCTTCCGATTACCCTCGTCTTCCTTCTAAGAAGGTTTGTTTTGACATTTCTTCTCTCTTTTTCTTCCTTATTGGTTCCTATCTTTGTTTTAAAATTGTTCTATCTCTATTTGGTACTTATTGGCATTGAAGTTTTCAATTTCTTGTCATTAGAAGTCCCCAATCTTTTCGATTTTTATCGCAACAGCATGATCGATCTTTTTGTTTGTTTATCTCAGGTGTTAGATAGCTGCAAAGGAGGTTTTCTATCCCTTTTCTTGGCTAGAGGTAATTTCAATTTGGTCGAGTTTTTTTTCTTTTTTTTTCTTTTGGTCAACTACTGGGGATATTATAGATTAACGGCTATGGATATATTTTGTAAAATTAGAATGAATAGATGGCAGTTGTTACTTAATCTTTTGAATGTTGTTTCTTATTTGTTATAACAGTTGGGCCATTTTCAATAGTTTATACATATAGGCTTAACTGATATAATGTTTGATTCATTTTTAAAATTGAAGATGTTAATGTTATTTTGAGCAAGAAGATGGACTTTATGCTAACTTGGTTTTGATAGTAGTACGTATATATATATATTTTTGGTGGCTTTTGGTTGCTAATAATCTTTTTTTTAATATGTTGGTTTTATCTTATTTTTTTTTAGTATGTTGGTTTTCGGCTAACGCTTGAATGATAGTTGTTTACCTTCTGGTTGATTATATCTTGATTGTGGGATTTTAATTATTCCCCACCTTTTCTTTCTTTCTCTTGTTGCTGGTAAGGTGTCAGTCAACTTAAAGAGAAATGGAGGGGGAAGAAGGACCAAACAAGAATCAAGAAAGCTGCATCCTTGTTTGTCTCTCCGAGAGGTGAGCGTGTGGCTGTTGCTACTGGAGGTCAGATTACCATCTTGAGGAAGGAGGATGACTACCAGGAACCATTTGGAGTTTTTGCGAGTAAGATTTACTTTGTTGAAGTCACAAATTATTATATATGTCTTTGTTGATACTGTCCAATTTGGTACATGGGAGTTTTTTGTGATTCTTTCATTTTTATGTTCTCCTAAGGCTTTTCTGCATCCAATTACAATTGTGAATATTAATCTTGATCTTGAATTTGGTACTTTCTGCTCATTTTTTTGTGTTAAACCTATAGACATGCCAGCTACTTGTATTAAGTCAATGGTACCCTGTCTTCCTTTTATTTATATATTCTTTTGAATAATTTGCATCACTTATGTCAAGAGCATATAGCAGACAAGAGCCTGCTCATCAATGTACTGTTGCAAACTATTTCTCATCCAGAGATAAATTTAAACGTCTAACTCTAAACTTATGCCAACGAGGGAATTTGATGCTCAACATCAAAATGAAATTAAGCATGCAGCCTAACAGTTGCATACCAAGATCCCATATCTCCTTGCCATAGATTGCCAAGTGGATCTACTTGCTTCCCTTGCCTTATACATCTGTCCTCAGTAGGTATTCTATTTGGAATGATTACAAAAGAGACAAAGTTGTTCTTTGTAACTGCATGTAATCTTTCACTAAGCACTCTTTGGCTTAGTTGCTCCGTATACTGTAGCTTGTCTTTTTAAAATCACCTCTAGATCTGCAGCTATCTAAGTCCAATCACAGCCTTGCAAAACTGCAGACGCTTTACTCTGGAGACTTATATCCGAGTCACATACTGCTCTAAAAGAGATATTCTTGATTAGGACAATGAAAGGTGCCAATTATCCATCAGAAATGAATATCCTTCCGATTCCAAAACTTCTTTTTAGAAGGATCCTAACATTATTCTTAACCTATCTCTCTTCCTGCAGTCCAAGTGTAAGTTTCTGGAATTTTAGGACTCCAGAAACTTCTTCCCTTCAGCAATCTTCTGCTGCATAATAAGCATCTTGATTTGAGTTCTTTGTAGGTTTGTCTCTGGTCCACCAAATTACCATTTGAGAACAAGATATTTGGCAATGTCTGAAAGGGTTAAAATCTCTCATCACCATGACTTTCTTGCAACATATTGATGGTTGATTTATACTACTTAATGATTCTGTTGTGAGTTTTTCTAGTTTGTCAGTTTAACATTGAATACACTTAATAATCCAGAGAGTTCAGTTTTGTACTTTTTGCTATTTACTTATGTCCTACTGAAGCTTTTTTCTGACTCATATTCCATGAATCAGGTAGCAGCCTTGGTACATTTATTTCTGGAGTTTGGTCAGAATCTCATGATATTCTTGGTGTTCTAGATGACACCAATACACTTTACTTTGTCAAAGAAAATGGTGAAGAGATGACAAGGATTACAAACAAGCAATTAAAAGTGTCTCTACCAATAATAGGGCTAATCCTGCAGGATAATGTTGATGCAAAAACATCTTGCTTGTAAGTTTCCATCACAAATAATCCAAAGTTGTGCATGTGTTTATAAATGTTTGCCCGCTATGTCAAACTTGTCAGCTGATTACTCTATCGTGAAAAATTTCAGGTGTAGCTTCATGTTGTTAACAAATGATGGATCTCTTCACCAAATAGAGCTCAGTCAAGAATCAAATATTTCAATTCCCCCACTGAAAAGCTCAAGCGGTGGCTTAACCGCAAAGAGACAGTTCCCTAACGATGTTGCTTGCTTTGAATATGATCCAGAGCATTCTCTGCTTTTTGTTGTTGGCAGTACTGTTACTATGCCATTGGCATCTAATGGGAATTCTGGTAAGTTATAATTTGATTTCTATGCTATTCAGGCATAATATTGATCTGTTAAGGGTTTTCTTGCATAATGTTTTGCTAGTTATTTTATTGGGCTGTGCTGATTTTGTTTCAAAACTGTGATGTTGGGTGACCTGATCCTACCATCAATGAGCACAATTGTTCTTTGTCAAACCTGTTGGGAATGAATTTGCATAATTCACAAAACCTTGGGGAATTCTTGCCATCAGACTGTTTTTAAAACTTTTAGTTAAATATGTTTGCTGATTTGTTTATTTTCTTACAGGATACTGTCATCTGTCTCTTTGGCACAAATGTCAGACCTTAGAACTGAAATCACTGTTCACCCTTCAACTTGAAGGCATGTATTTTAAACCACAAGGGTACGTAGGTTATCTAACACAGCCAAAGGTGCTAATGTCACCACAGGGCAAGTTTGTCGCTACTTTGGATATTAGGGGATGCTTATACATTTTTGAGCTCAATATAGAATGCCACACACTTTCTAACTCTTCTGGCCGAGTGAATGTCAGAACACCAGAAACAAATAAGTTATCTACTGAGGTTGATGAACCTTTTGGTAACATAAAGGACTTTACTTGGTGGTCTGACCATATTTTGTCTATTGTGAAAGGAGATGGCACATTCACTATGATTAATATCCTTACTGGCATGAGTGTACAAGAGAATAATCCTGTATATTCAATGCCTGTTGTAGAAAGAGTACGACAATTGAAAGGACATGTGCTTCTTCTAGAGTGCAAAATGTGTCGAGAGATTCAAGTTTCATCTAAACATGAGAGGGAATCAAGTGACTCTTCTAAGTTAGAGGAGAATATTGGAGAAGAATGTGACTATGCTGATATTTCCGGATTGCAATGGAGCCTTATATCAATTTCACAGAGATCTATTCCAGAACTGTATAATATCTTAATTAGCAAACATGACTATCAGGCAGCATTGGACTTTGCTAATCATCATGGCTTGGACAGAGATGAAGTTCTAAAATCACAGTGGTTACACTCTGGTCATGGAACAAGAGAGATAAATATGATTTTATCTAATATTAAGGATCAAGGTTTTGTAATTTCTGAATGTGTTGATAAAGTTGGACCAACAGAAGATGCAACCAAAGCATTACTTGCACGTGGGCTGCGTGCAACTAATCGGTTCTGCTTTTCAGAGTCTTATGATTGTGAATATGGCCAAATGTGGAAATTCCGTACGGCTAGACTTCAGTTATTGCAATTCAAGGACAGGCTAGAAACATATCTGGGAATAAACATGGGCAGGTACTATGTCCTCTTGGTGATATGGATGTTCACATTTTGTTGTTCCCTGCTTTTGCTCCCTCCCACAAATTAGTTTTAGAACTCAACTTGGTTGAGATATATAGTTGCATGGGGATGCAAAATAGCATTTATGTGAATTCTTTTGAAACTACTTTGGCAGAAAATGTTTTATGATAGCTATGAATCATCAGTACTTTGTCTGAACAGTGTATGTGTTCCTGTGATTGATGTGCTATTCATGCATTGATTGTTATCCTGTAGTTGCAGTGAACATTGCTTTTGGTATCAGTTCTACCTTGGAATTTTAGATTCTTGAAATCCAGAAACATGTTAAGCTACATGCAATTGAGTTTGATGTACATATTCATTGATGGCTTCTTCCCTAGAAGTTTTATGCACCTTTTACAAGTGACAAAAATGCTGTGATTCCTTAAAGCTACAATAGGATTACAATGATTGTTGTGACAATTAAGAGTTTCTTTGACACTTTCATAGTATGGAGATTTAGTATGTAATCTACTTATCTACCAAGATTTACACATGGTTATTAATTGTTGTCTGCATTGTTTTTAGGAATTTGCTACACTTTGGGAAGTCTTATGTTGTTTAACATAGTTATTTTCTGTGGCTTTTCAACTGACTGAGAGCTTAATGATATGGTGTTGTGCAGGTTTTCTGCACAGGAATATAGCAAATTTCGCTTTGTGTCTCTAACTGAGGCTGCTGTTACACTTGCTGAAAGTGGAAAAATTGGTGCTTTGAACCTTCTCTTCAAGCGTCATCCCTATTCGTTGCATCCTTTTATTTTGCAAATATTAGCTGCAATCCCTGAAACAATTCCTGTTCAGACATATAGGCAACTTCTCCCTGGAAGTTCGCCTCCCTCAAGCATTCTTCTTAGAGTAGAAGATTGGGTTGAAAGTGCGGAGATGGTAAGTTACATTAACAATTTATCTGGCAATCATGAGATTGATCTCCAGATCAGAACTGAGCCCATTATTAAGCATTCCATGGTTCCTCTTTGGCCATCAGTTGATGAACTGTATTTGTGGTATAAGAATAGAGCTAAAGATATTGATCATTACACTGGACAGCTGGAGAACTGCCTTTGCCTTATTGACGTTGCTTGTCAAAAAGGCATTGAATTACAAAATTATAAGAAGGATATTTTATATTTACACCACCTTATATATTCTGATGACAGCAGTGATGAGATAGGCTTCAATATTACTCTTGTTGCCTGGGAACACTTGTCTGATTATGAAAAATTCAGAATGATGCTTAAGGAAGTGAAAGAAGAAAATGTGGTCAAAAAGTTGCATGATTTGGCAATTCCTTTTATACAAAGTAGGTTTCATGAGTCAACCTCTATTACTCAAGATCCACCCTCACATGGACAACCCTCATTAGATGAATGTGAATCATTTATGGTCCGATGGCTAAAGGAGGTTGCATTGGAGAATAAATTAGACATCTGCATGAAGGTCATTGAGGAAGGATGCAAGGATTTGCAAAGCAGTGGTTACTTCAGGGATGATTTTGAAGCTGTAGATTGTGGTTTGCAGTGCATATACTTGTTCACAGTTACAGATAGATGGGGTACTATGAATGCCTTATTGTCAAAGCTTCGACAAATGCAGGGTAAGATTCATTTTGACATTCTTGTTCATACAATGCATATTGAAATTTTGTTGCATATTCCTTAGCAAGTTAATTTCTTCTATGCCCAATCCATCAGGGGTTCTAGCCTGGGATTGGCTATTCACTTCGGGTGGAAGTGAAGGAAGAGTAATAGTTGATGCAAATTGGAGGTTTAATTATATTAAGGATATAGAATTTTAATTTACAGATAATATTATATAGATAAGATTTCATCATATGTTTTTAATCAAGTTCATATCTCTGATTTTTAGCTTTTTTTGGTGATAAAAATAATTTCTTTTTCTTGCTTTTCTTCATCGTGGCTGTATTGAGCTTCATTGTCTTTATACCATTGAAAAATAATATTTCATTGTTTCTTTTTTTAACTTGAGATATGTATCCTCACAAATCCTATTTTCTGTTATACATATTTATCTGGTTAATTAAGACTATAGTTGTTATATTTGATACTAAAATGTGCTTACTAATCTCGGTCAATAACTTTTTACTTTATAGATGCAGAAATACATATTGGAAGCCTTGAAGAAAGACTCAAACTTGCAGAAGGTCATATTGAAGCAGGCAGGATTCTGGCACATTACCAGGTTTTTTTTTTCATTTTGTGACGATTCATTCTGATTTGGTGTTTTTTATTACTTTTCTCTATGGTTCACACTCCAGCTGTACATTATATGAAACTATACGAATCATGGTCTCTTATGCTGCTTGACTAATTATTGTTTTATTAGGCATTTATTGATGTCTTACCTTGTATAAGGAAATCTTAATAATGATTTTCTTTTAGTTAAGATCATGAATTGACTGCTTAGTGACAAAAAACAGAAGTAGTAAGATCAATGGTGAGCTGATATTGTTAGCTGTGTCATCCTAGTATGATGATTCTCCAAATTGCATTTATGTATCTTCTGTAACATACTGATTGAAATTGACATTTTTGGAATGATAGTTGTGTAATCTAATGGCATCAATTAGTTAACTAAACTGGCTAGACCAGCTCTTCGAGCCTCTTGATCATTTTGGTTAGTGTTGTGGTTAGTTTCCCAAAGCTGGCCAGAATAACTAACAATCTGATGACTGGTTGGGTAGGGAACCAAGTGAAGTGGTCTGTTAAACCAAGTCAATTGTGAAATCCAATATATATTTTTTTGCTACATTCTGATTCATTGCCTAAGTCTTGCTGTGGTAATATTCATTGAACTTTTAAAAATTACCAGATATCTATAACATATTAATAAGCTGTAAAGATTGATTATTACATATAGTTTTCAATCTTACTTTCTGAATCAGTTTATTTGTTGCTTAAATTTGATAGTTTGGGAATCAAAGAGTTATAAACTAGTTCTTTTATATATTTCAATCAAATTTTTTATAGGTGTTAAATTTTTTGAAAAATTGGGCCCAAATCAACTGAATACATACAAGTTCAAATGAGGTTCCATCCTCAAACCAATTGGTGATAGGAGTAATTCATTAGACTTATATGTATACTCAAGGCCATATATTCTTTTCATGTGAGAGAAATTCCCACTTATATTTCAACAAGCCGGCCTCATGTGTGGGCTAATTTAAGGTCCAACACGTGACAGTCTATCGTGTCGAGGTAGTGACGACTGATCCACTAGGCTTATATGTTAGTCTTCTTTCCCTTCTTTCTTCGATGTGGGACACTCATATGTGGGTATTCTCAATACTCCTCACATGTGAGTCCTTTTCTACGTGGGCAATTTGGAAAGGTACGTAAACAATCCTCATCAGGTTTGGACTCCTACTAGGGCAAACAATACTGCTGTGCCACTTGTTGCATGTAGACTTGAAATCCTTCTCCAGTTGCTTAAATGATGGGTCCCCTTCTAGGGCAAATAGTAGGTCAAGATCTAATTTGCTTTGATACTATGTTAAATTTGCAATGGGCCAACGGGCCCACACGAGGAGGGAAGTTAGACCACACAAGTCCAAGTAAGGTTTCATCCTAAAACTAATTGACAGTAGGTGGAGTAGCCCACTAAGCTTGTATGTTAGTCTTCTTTCCGCTCTTTCTTTGACGTTGGACTCTCACATGTGAGTATTCTCACCAATAGGCATATGAAGTCCTCAATATGTTAATTGGAAAATTACTAATGTATTTAACTTTATTAATATATACTTTTTTTTGGTTACTAAATTGTCTATAAAATTAATTTAATATAATATGCAAAAATTTCGTACAATGAATACAAATTATTACTTATCACTGGTCGACTTTTGTTTGATCTTTCCTTGAGCTTCCTGATTCAGTGAAGTGTTGATCAGGATTGCTATATGCCATGTTTCTTGTGGTCTCATCTGAAGTGATTTTGATGGTGTCTTTTGCTTTCAGGTACCAAAGCCAATAAATTTTTTTCTCAACGCTCGTGCCGATGAAAAGGGTGTAAAGCAGATTCTTCGCCTAATACTTTCAAAATTTGCTCGTCGACTGCAAGGCCGGTCAGGTAATGATTGGGCAAATATGTGGCAAGACATACAATGCATACGAGAAAAGGCTTTTCCCTTTCTTGATCCCGAGTATATGCTAATGGAATTCTGTAGAGGACTACTTAAAGCTGGAAAATTTTCTCTGGCAAGAAACTATCTAAAGGGTACAAGTTCTGTGGCCTTGGCATCAGATAAAGCAGAAAATCTTGTCATTCAAGCTGCACGTGAGTACTTCTTCTCGGCTTCAACTCTGTCTTGCCCTGAAGTAAGTGCACATACATTCTATGCTTGTTTTTTTCAATGAAATTCCTTCATTTGATACTTTAATCGCTTAGCATTTGGTCCATGAAATCTCGAAGATATCATGATCAGTTGCATTATTCTTCATTATTCCTTTTGTTTCAGGGCTTGCATTTTTAAATGTGAAATATTTTATTTGTTGAGAAGTTATGGTGAAATTTCTGAATTGACTACAATAGCAACCAAGCTATAATAATGGCCCTAGCATTCACCTTGTCCTAAAAAGTAGATTTCTATGTTCATGATCTCTTTTTTATTAATCAGAAAAGCTGTCCAACATTTGTACTACTAATGCCACATAGTACAATAACTATGATATATGTGGAGTTTCCTCGTGCATTTGGCCTTGATTGCTTCATTTTGAATAATATCTTAGTCAATTAGCTGTTTATTGATTCTGCTGCTCACGATCTTCCCATTTATATTTATTGATTCTTTTTCGTAACTTGTTTCAGATCTGGAAGGCCAAGGAATGCCTCAGTCTGTTTCCAAGTAGCAGAAATGTTAAAACAGAGGCTGATTTAATTGATGCACTCACAATCAAACTTCCAAACCTTGGAGTTACTCTGCTACCCTTGCAATTTAGGCAAATAAAGGATCCCATGGAGATGGTTAAAATGGTAATCACTAGTCAAGCTGGACCTTATTTACCTGTTGATGAAATTATGGAGGTAGCCCAACTTCTTGGATTAAGCTCTTCAGATGACATATGTACTGTTCAGGAAGCTATAGCTAGAGAAGCTGCAGTAGCTGGTGATTTGCAATCGGCATTTGATCTGTGCCTTACATTGGCAAGAAAGGGACATGGTCTCATTTGGGATTTATGTGCTGCGATTGCTAGGGGACCTGCACTTGAAAATATGGATTTAAGCTCTCGTAAACAGTTATTAGGTTTTGCATTAAGTCATTGTGATGAGGAATCTATTGGTGAGCTGCTTCATGCATGGAAAGATCTAGACATGCAAGGCCAGTGTGAGAATTTGTTGATGTTAACTGGGATGAATTCTCCTACATTTACGACTCAAGGTTTAACAGCATCTCCCTTCCATCATAAGCAGGATATGGTTGACCTCAGTGATTACTCCGATCAATTTAAAGGGATGAGCCATGATGATAATGAAGTTCATTTCAATGCCATCAAGAGCATACTTTCTTCTGTTGCTAAGAGTTTCCCTGGTGAGGATGGAACTGATTTAGGATTGCCATGGAGAGAAAGCACAAAGATATTATCTTTTGCTTCTTGCCAACTTCCATGGTTGCTTGAATTGAGTACGAAAGCCGAAAACCTTAAAAGATTGATACCTAATTTTATTCTTGGAAAGGAATATGTGAGCTTACAAACACGAGCTATGATGACTATTCTGTCCTGGTTAGCAAGAAATGGTTTTGCACCCCATGACAATGTAATTGCCTCTATGGCAAGGTCAATCATGGAACCTCCTGTTACAGAACAGGAAGATGTCATGGGTTGCTGTTTCTTGTTAAATCTTGTGGATGCCTTTAGTGGAGTAGAAGTAATAGAAGAGCAGCTGAGGATAAGAGAAAACTATCAAGAGATTTGTAATATCATGAATGTCGGGCTGACATACAGTTTACTGCATAACTTTGGAGTTGAGTGCAAGGGTCCAACTGAGAGGAGGGAACTTCTGATAAGGACATTTCAAGAGAAACATACACTACTCAGTTCTGGTAATTGGCTTTAAAGCTGAAGTTTTTGAAATTGGTACTCCGAATTATTTGGGTACAATTTTGTCCATGATGCTGCATGTTTAATGACAATGACTGTGAGGTCTTTGCCTCTCAACTACAGTGATATAATTCTTGTCTTATCATTTCAAATGCAGATGAAATGGAAAAGTTTAACAAAGTGCAATCCACATTCTGGAGGGAATGGAAGCTGAAATTAGAAGAGAAAAAGCGGGCTACTGAACATTCTAGAACATTAGAGCAAATCATTCATGGTGTTGATGCTTCACGCTTTCTGTCTGGTGACGTAAATTACATTGAGAGTTCTATTTTCACACTGATTGAATCAATGAAGACTGAAAAGAACTTTATAATAAAGGATGTTTTGAAATTGGTGGGCACTTATAATCTAAATCGCAATGAGGTACATATCTATAACCTATTAAGGATGCACGTGATATGCATGCATATATAATTTTGTCTTTATGACTAAAAATAACTGTTAGTTTATGAATGGATTTTCTGTTCGTCACTAAGCTTTAATTTTATGGTTAGTAGTGTCAACATTACCAAATTTATGAGGGTCTTTTCTTTTAATGAGAACTTGAGATGAATTTTGGGTTCCTAAGGTTTTTGGTAAATTTATATATATATGTATAATCTTTTGCTTATCAATGCATTTGTGTTAGAACTCAATTTTTCAAATTTTCATATATTATTTTGTTGAATTTCGTTTACCTGTGCACACCAAAACAAATTTAATTGACATACTTCGATCTAATTATGCTTGCCTTCATCCCTTTTCTACGTACTATTTGACCATGATCTAAAGATGTTATCGAACCTATTTTAGATTAAAATAAACACCACAATAACGTCCCTGCATGAATATATTTATTCTGTGTTCATCTTGTTCAAATTTAACCCAACTTTAGTTCAAAAAGAGCAGTTTATGTTGATCACCTTTCAAAACATTCCCTATTAACATTTCATGTTTCTATATATCCCAGCAAGATTATTTGCTAGTGCAAGAGAATTTAGTAACCTGTTGAAATTTACTATTTAGTTATCCACAGTATTTTATCCTTGGATTTGCAAAAAGGAAATCACTTGCGCTTGTGACTTGATAGATAATGAAGTCTTACTTTGTTCAACAGGTGCTACTGAAGTACCTAACCTCTATCCTTGTGTCTGAGGTTTGGTCTAATGATGATGTAACTGCTGAAATATCTGGAGTAAAAGGAGAATTAATTAATTGTGCTTCCAAAACTATAAAAACTATTTCTTTGGTTGTATACCCTGCAATTGATGGGTGCAACAAGGAGCGGCTTGCTTACATATATAGCCTCCTCTCAGACTGCTACTTGCAGTTGGAGGAAAACAAAGAACCAATGCCAGTAATGCACCCAGGTTCTTCAAATCTGTCTGCTTTAGAAATGTCTCACTTGTGCAAGGTGTTCACACAAGAATGTCAGAGAGTTTCTTTTATTAAGGACCTAAACTTCAAGAATATTGCTGGATTAGACAGTCTAAATTTACAACATTTCCGTGATGAAGTCTACAGATGCGTTGATGAAGTTAACTTAGAAGCCTTGGCCAAAATGGTACAGACACTTGTTGGTATTCATGGAGATTTGACGCATGACGATCTCATGTCACGGCAGGATGTTTACGAGCATTATATTCTAAATTTAATGATGAATTTAGAAAAGAGAGTTATAACTGAGTTCTGTGTTGCGAGTCCTGAATACTTTCAGCAGTTTACCTGTCAACTTGAACAAACATATTCTGTTAGCAGAATTTACATACGACTTTTGATGCCTGCAGATGCTGTGGGCATTATGAAGCGGTACTTCACTCTAATTACACATCTGCATGGATGTTATGGCACTGTTCCTGATAATTCTTTGTGGCAGGACTGCCTTATTGCCCTTTTGAACTTTTGGTCTAGATTAACTGATGAAATGCAGGAAGTTGCATCTCTTCAGAATTTGAAAGAAACTCTCGTATTTGATGCAGTGTGCTTGTCAGTTTGTTTGACGATTTTTACCAGGTTAGTGGTAGAGGACAGTGTTTCCCCAAGTCAGTGCTGGAGCACCATTGTTACCTATGTCATGTTTGGTTTGACTGGTGATTTTGCTGCCGAGATACTTAATTTTTGCAGAGCCATGGTGTTTTCTGGTTGTGGGTTTGGAGCAATTTCTGAAGTTTTCTACAAAGCAATGTCACAATATAATCTCATTTCAACTCCTAATACTGGATCCCGAGACCTTCCCTATATTTATGCAAGCATACTTGATGCTATTCTGAAAGATTTGGTGCACAGTTCCCTTGAGCCTCAGCATTTATACGGTCTGTTGTCGTCTCTAAGTAAATTAGAAGGTCAAATGGAGGATCTGCAGAGAGTCAGGCAGGTGGTGTGGGAGAAAATGGCCCAATTTTCTGATGATCTGCAGATACCTAGTCATGTCCGAGTTTATGGTCTAGAGCTGATGCAATTTATCACAGGTACAGGTATAAAGGGTGTCTCTACAGAGTTGCAATCTTGTGCTCCGTGGGAAGGATGGGGTGAGTATCTGTCTGCAAGTAAAAGGAGTGACACCAATGCCAGTCTTGGTTTGCCAGATAACATAGGTGGTTCTAACAAGCTTACAAGCACTTTAGTTGCCCTGAAATCATCTCAGCTTGCTGCAGCCATTGCCCCTAGCATCGAAATTACACATGCTGATCTCGTCAATGTTGAGAAAGCAACCTTGTGCTTCTTCAAGTTGTGTGAAGCTTCAAGCACTGTTCACCATTGTGACACATTGTTGGCTATTTTGGAAGAATGGGAAGGGTTTTTTGTAGTTGGAAGAAACGTGTTAGAATCTACTGAAGCATCTGAAGCTGGAAACAGCTGGAATGATGATGATTGGGATGAAGGGTGGGAAAGTTTTCAGGAAGTAGAATCTTTTGAAAAAGAAAAGACAGACAAGTCACTGTGTGTTCATCCTTTACATCTGTGTTGGGTGGAGATTTTCAAAAAACTGTCTACGTTGTCCCAGTTTGACGAGATCTTGAGACTGATTGACCAGTCATTGTCAAAATCCGATGGACTCTTTCTTGATGAAGAGGATACCCAGACTTTAACTGGCATTATCCTTTACAAGAATTGTTTCGTGGCTTTGAAATTGGCTCTTCTTCTGCCACACGAAGCAGTTCAGTTACAGTGTCTAACTGTCGTAGAAGAGAAACTGAAAGAAGGCTTCTCAGTTGCACAGGGTGAGGACCATCATTTCCTGACTGTTGTTTTATATTCTCGGATAATATCAACCATAATCACCAATCCACTATACGGTACTACTTTCTCTTATCTTTGCTATTTGGTTGGTAATTTGTGCCGCCACTATCAGGAAAACCTGTTATCACGGAGTGGAAGGAATGAAAGTGTTAATACTGAGACAGACTTTCTGGTCTTCGGTAGATTTCTGTTCCCTTGCTTCGTTTCAGAACTTGTGAAGGCCAATCAACAGATCCTAGCTGGATTTATTGTCACAAAATTCATGCATACGAATCCATCTCTTAGTGTCATTAATGTCACAGAAGCTACTCTCCGTAGATTCTTAGGAAGACAGCTTCATGTCTTGAACCACGATGAGTTTTCTACTGAGATACCTGCTTCATGTACAGTATTAAAAAATGTGATCTGCGGCTTAAAAGTCAAATTGGAAAACTTGATTCGGTCTGCATTGGAATTGCTGTAGATCAATGTTAGATGAGTCGTGATAGGGATATGGTTTAGAAAGTTTCCGCTTGAGGTTGGCAGTCCGTATAAATCTTCTTGCAGACAAGGCCTTGTTACTGGCTACTATGTTTACGGGTTACCAATGATCAACATGTAAACAAGATGTACATTTAGTTAATCCTGTTTTCGGAGTTTTGACTGACGAAATAACTTGTCCAGTTAAAAGTGACAATTATGAATTGAATCCAGATCGTATGCTACGCTCGGTTTGGTATTGTTAGGAAATATATATAATATATAAGGGAGAGTATAATCTCCCTCTTTATTGTTTAATTTTCTCTTTATTCTTAAGATCTTTTCCTTATATAATTACTTATATATAAAATATAAATGCTACAAGGGTCTTGAGTTACAAGCCCTTAGTTAAATATTCTCGGATTTTAACATAGGGTCAGAGTCTAGTTTCTAAACCTCAAAATCATCTTTACCGGTAAAAACATAATACCTTCTAATTTATCCAAAACACTTCTGTCCACTTATTAAGTATATATATTAAGAGCGAACGGGATGGACGACCACGCAATCCATTCCATTACGGCTAATATTTATTTCTCGTCTCTTCTCTCTTATACATCCATCCCATTCGTCCATTTAATCTAACGGCTAATATTTATTTCTCGTCTCTTTTCTCTTATACATCTCACACACAGACACTTTCGAATGTTCTCCCTTTTCACCAGAAACAGGACGGAATCTATCCCTATCGTCCATTTAATCCAGCGGCTTATATTCTTTCTTTCTTTCTTGAATGTTGTGTCTTCTCTTCGCCGTGCGATATAAACGCAATCTTCTGACCGAATCTTCTGTTTATTGAATGTTGTATCTTGGCGCGATATACATGCAATCTTCTGACCCAATCTTCTGATGCAATATTTTACGAGGCGACAACGTATGTGGCGAAGCAATGCATGCCCTTGTAACTGCTTATATGTGTTCTCTCTCTTTGTTTTTCCTCTCCGCCCTTGCCTTCCTCTGCTTTCTCTAGCTGTGATTGTCGTAGTTGTTGTTGCTGTCCAAAGAGTATTAGCGGTTTCCTCTATTACTTGTAAATCTTCTTTAAGCTTTTTTTGGTGTGCACAGATGTTTTTAGAGTGTGTCTCCTGGTTTAGTCAGATTTCTTTTTTTCTCATCTTCTCTTATCTTTTCTTTGCGACAGTGGTGGTGGTTGTCGTAGCTGTTGTTGTTGAATATCAGTGCTCACCAACTCTTGGCCTACGACGGACTTGGATGCAATATTTAGTGAGGTGACAACGCATGCGGCCGCGCAATGCATGCCCCCCTTGCCTTCCTCTGCTTTCTCAACCTGTGGTTGTCGTAGCTGTTGTTGCTGTCGAAAGAGTATCAGCGGGGTTGCCTCTGTTACTTGTAAATCTTCTTTAAGCTTTTTTCGGTGTGCACACATGTTTTTGGAGTGTGTCTCCTGGTTTAGTCAGATTTCTTTTTTTCTCATCTTCTCTTACCTAGTGCAGGTTTGGATATGAGGAGATTTATCATGTTCTCATCGTTGGTGTCAGTCCATATTCTATGGATGAGGTGTTCCCATCCTTGACACCAACTCTACGTCAGATCTAAAGTCTCTTTGTTTGTAAAGAAGA
>JANIPM010000231.1:62082901-62093185 GCA_027478405.1 Erythroxylum cassinoides
AAAATTTTAGTTCATCAAGCTTTGATCAAGAATTAAAACAAGTTCTAGAGAGATATGAAATTAAGCAGATACATACAAAAATAAAAGAATTCAGGCCCAAATATCCTTCCAACAAGGTTAATATCTCAATTAAGTAATCTCAAGGTTTAAAGACATATAATGCTACTCTCTTAGCGTGCGCTCACTTGCTTCTTGTGAAAACATTGGAAACGAAATTAATTGAAATCAACTATCATTTAAAAACATAGATAGTGTTTTCAAAAACAAATGGACAACTTTGAAATTTATAAAATCCTCAAGAAACAGGAGTGAAAAGAATCTGATTTGGGAAGAATTATTAAAATGAGGGAATTTAAAACAGTTTCTTTAGGAAAGATAGCGTCATCGCGGTGAAACCAAAAGTTCACCATGGTAATCCTCAAATTTGTAGCGTCACTTTGAAACATATGATTTTCCTTGATTAACAAGTTTAAAAAATTGCATATGACACACAAATGACTTGCACAAGCAATTAAATAGCCAAAAATGATGCATAAACAAGAATTGCCAAAATGGAATCCTCTCCCACATTTAAACTTTAGATGTCCTCAATGTGAAGAACAATTAAAACACATTATGCATTGAAAAGGAATTGGAAGGCTATTGAATAATGACACATCAGAAAAAGCATAAAGAGAATTATATAAATAACCGACCATTAATTTTGTACATGACAAAAAGGTAACTGAGTATCCAACAAATTAAAAACTAAAACAAACTAGGTAAAACACAAGGAACAAGTGACTTGAGCTACTCCTTAGAATGATCGTCCCCAGAGCTAGAGGGACCTGCTCCCGATGTGCCAGCGCCGCTCGGGGGGTCATCTTCATCATATAGTGCCTCTCGCTCCTTCTGCCTGGCTATCTCCTGGAAGAGAGTGTCTCAAAGATGAGCAAGATCTGCACAAAGTTTGTTGACTCTGCCAGTGAGGGTCTGTAAAGTCACAGGCTCAGGAGCATCCTAAGCTAGAGGATCATCCTCATCTGGTGCCACAACAGTAGAGGTTGCACCAACATCTTGAACCTGGGTGGAGGACTGAGGTGGGTGAATTGTGGGTTATTTTAGGCAGGTGTACCTTAAGAGTGGGACTGGGTCAAAATAGTTGTCATTATCTAATTTTGGGACATTGTGTGCCCAGAATATGTCAATGATAAGATGGGGAAAGGTGATGGCATTGGTAAATTTAGTGGTGGTAATGGAGTCATGTAAGGCAGAGGCAATAGCATCAGCTGTATCGACTGGACGACCAGTCATTAGGATGTAAATATAGAGGGCTTGTTGTTTAGTAATATAAGCGAGGTGGGCGGTTGAGATGATATTATTACAAACAAGATGGAGCCAAAGACGAGCTACGAGTTAGAGATCAGATCTCTTTAGGTACAATTGATAGTATCTTGGTCGATGCCATTTAGCGCCCTCTTGACAGAGGGTGAGAATTACATCATCGGAGGGGTAATTATGTATCAATTGATCGTAGCGGCAACAGAGAATGGGAGGAAGGTTGAAGTGGCGACAAATGCTAGTGGTGGTGAATGCATTGGGTGCTTTAACACCACAGAAGTTAATTTCCATGGTGTTATGGAATCTAGCATGAGTGTAGAAATGGCAAACGAATTTATTGTTGCCTTAGTCTCTGGGTTTGACTAATCCTGTAAGTTGAGAGTTTACATGCTGTTGGACAAAGGGATTGTCGGGGGGAGCTAAAGGAAAAGGTCACTTTTTGATGAATGGCCTAGTATCTACTTTTTCAACTATTTAGGAAAAGGTGAAGCTATCTGAAGAGTCAGAATCACTGGGAGGACTAGGAGGAGCAGTACAGGTACTACGAGTTCGAATCTTAACATGAGGCATTGTTCTACAAAAATGTACATTGAAATATAAGTTAAACAAATGATTAAAACAAACTATCCTAAAAAAAAATGAAACTAAAAGGGAAAATGGAAAAGAGAACAAAATAATAAACTTAACCTACCCCAAACAGTACAAAAACTGAGAAAAAATAGTGAAGAGAAGAAAAGACTTACAAAGAGTGAAGAAAAATTGCAGAAAGAGTCAGAGGAGAGGAAACGTCAGTAGCGCCACGATGAAGAAAGAGGGGTAGAGATGAGAGGGGGGTCGGGGTGTTTATATAGGGTTTTAGGTTGGAAATGACGAAAAGGGACAGAGGGAATATGAAAGGTTAAGAAAAAAATAAGGGAGGAAGGGTAATTTCACTGTATCAATTTTGCGTAGATTAAACTTTCGCCGCGACGGACTTAACCTTAGTCATGAAAACAACAAAATATCGATGTTTTGCCGTGGTGACATGAACTTACGTCACGATGAAATTAACCCAAAAGGAACAAAGAAGAATGTTGGGAAGTTCGCCATGACAAAATAAACTCGAGAGGAATAGAAAGAAATGAGGTTGTTTGTCGTGGCGAGAGGATGAGTTCACGTCGCGGCGAAGTTTACCTGAGATAAATAGAAAAATTGTAAGGAAGTTTCATTACGGTGACGTGGACTTCATGCCGTCGTGAAATTTTCTTGAGAGCAACATGAAGGAAAACAAGGTAAGTTCGTCGTGGTAATAAGGACTTGATGTCGCAGAGAAAGTTACCCGAAAGGAAAACAAATAAAGACAGAAATGAAAAACTTGACTCACAAACATACAAAAAAACTTAAGCTGGATACTCAGTTCACTTAGAATTCATATAAAAAGTCTTTAGGCACTAGAATAACTTAAGAAAACAAAGTGCAACCCAATCAATCACATCAATTTCCTCGAATATAGAAGATGTATCATACATCAAGCCAAAAAGCACAACGAACATAAACAGGAGAGGAATTATTGAATTGAAAAACTGCGTAAACTAAAAGTTAAACTTAGATCCTACTGAATTGGTTTCTTCCCCCACATTTATTCAACATACTAATCCATCCACAATGTCATACTCATTCATAGAGCAAAAGCTAGTAAACACACAAAGGGGAGAAACGATATGATGATCAGGGAGGATCCTAGGTCTCCTGGTGAACATTTGGTAGATAGCCATGCTGTGGTGAGACAACTTAGCCATTTGCCATTTTAGTGTTAATGTCCACAATTCTTGAATCACTTTAAACATTAACGAAAAACCCTTCTTCCGAGGGGTCATTAGTGACAATCAAAGAATTCAATGAGTTTAGTGCAGAGTTAGAGTAAACATGTTGGAGTTTAAACTCAGAGCATGCATCGTTGATAACAATATCAAGCATGTTAACTCTTAAAAGTGAATAATCCTCATGGGTATGTTTCATAGCTTCGTACATGTTAAAGCTCACTTGTTGGTCTCCTACTTCTATGGTGATGGTACTTCTTTTATGCTAATTATAGTACTAGCAGTCCTTAAGAAGGGCCTACCGAGAATCAAGGTAGTATCCTACACAACTTCAGAAGACATGTCAAGTACATAAAAACTAGCTGGAAAGACCAAACCCTTTCCTTGGACCAAAATGTCCTCTATGATGCCCACTGGATGCCTAAGAGACCTATCAGCTAATTGTAACACTACAGATGTAGGCTTTAGACTTTTAACTCCTAATGATGTATAGACATACTTAGGCATCACGTTAATGGCTGCCCCTAGATCTAACAAGACTCCTCCCATGGTAACTTTTCTTATTGTGCACGGAATGGTGAAAGATCCAGAGCCTTGGTATTTTACTGGTATCGGGGTTTGAACAATGTGAACACATTTGAGCTGACTTGTACTCTTTTATTTGGTTTAAACTTTCTTTTGATGGTGCATAGGTCCTTATGATATTTAGCATATGCAGGAACCCTTTTCACTAGATCAAGCAAAGGGATGTTGACTTCTACTTTTCCAAACAAGTCAATGACATCCTTCTCATGTATAAAATCAATCATCCTTTTGCTAAGCGATATAAATTGGGAAAAGGAAGGTCTTTTAAGCTTACCTCCTTGTCGTTTGCTTTATGGGCTCCTTGTTTGCTTGATTCCTGGTTGGTTTCAGAGTTTGCTTCCTTGCTCTTTAATTGTTTTGACTCTTTTTTAGTCAAAAGTGCTCTCTCCTTGAAACTTTTGGATTTCTTAACTCTCTCAATTTTTGAAGGCAATTCTCTGCTCTCAACCTCCTCTTCATCTTCTCCCTCATCTTGATTTTTGAACCTCACTTGTTTCCCATTTTGGAGGTTTATGGCATTCAAGCTTTTGGGTTGATAACAGTATTGGAGGGGATAGTTCCATCACTTATCGCTTGATTTTCACTCATATTGTTGACTTAGGAGTTGATATTCTTAGCTTCCGTACCCATTGCTCCATTCTCTTTTCTAGAGATTAAATCAAGCAGCATTTTTTGAACAATCCTGTTGAATGAGAGAGGTTATTGCATTGAACTGGTTGTTGTTCGAAGTCCTTTCCTCCTTAATTAGGGCCATCATATTATGCAAAAGTTGGTTAGTGTCCTCCTTTGGTGGGACAGTTAGAGCTTGCTGTTAGTTGTGGAGCTAGTTTGTGGAAGTACCAGCTCCTCCACCTTGTTGAAATCTTTTTGGTCCTCTTCCTTCCTCATTCCTCCAACTGAGACTGGGATTTGCCTTCCATCCCTCGTTATAGGTGTTGGAATAGGAGTCCCATTTTTTATTAGGCCGACCTTGATACACAGCAGACACCTCTTCATAACGACTGGGGCAGACACTAGATATGTGCATTATTGACCCACAAGTATCACAACTAAGTGCAGTAAGATCCATAGAAGGTGTTGGGCGATGCACACTCATGTTTTTCAGTTCTGCAGTGATGAAGGATAACTATTAAGTCACTTTACTCTCCAAAAAGTCAACTTTAGACTCCAAACTTTCCAATCTTCTAGATTGGGCTGTTGAAGCTCCCAACTCATGTACACCTCTGGTATTTCTATTACTGTACTATTGGTGATTTAAAGCCATCTATCGATGTGACCTATCAAGGATAGGATCTATTTTATATGTGTTGTATTTATTCCTAATCATTTAAATGATTTAATTTTTTAGAAAGTATATGTTTATCCACTTGACCCAAAGAGATTCCGTATTAACTTAAAGCTTCTATAGTCCTTTAGCTAGCAAAACTTTGTTGATAAATTAGATAGATTTCATTCTTAAATCTCTCTCAACTTTCAAATAACACACATCTCACTAACTAACTTTTTCCTTTGATGCTTATTGCTCTTTTCTTAGTCTAAGTAAAGTTTGTCATCATCTTCTTTATACTCTTAACCAAATTTGTAAGCTAGTGCAAATGAGAAGACTTATAATTATGTAAATTATTGAGGATAATGTGACACCCTAATACCCCCTGGGAGGATACGGGGGTGCTACGCAAACAACATAGCATACATACATATAGAACCGAGAAAAAACCAAAACATGCGAAACATTCATCATGCATTCTCAATAGTTCAAAGCAGAAGCAATTTAAAGCAAACATACATCATAATACACTGAGCTTAATATAACTATAACAAAACAAGGAACATCACATTTGCCCAAAACACAACTTGTACACTCAAATAGAAGCAATAGTTAAGTGTTGGTTAAACCAGAATCACCTAAACCATAATCTGATACCAAAAAGATGTGACGCCCTAATACCCCCTGGGAGGGTACGGGGGCGCCACGCAGACAACATAACATACATACATACAAAATCCAGACAAAACCAAAACATACGAAACATTCATCAGGCATTCTTAATAGCTCAAAGCATAAGCAATTCAGAGCAAACATACATCATAATACGTTGAGCTTAATACAACTTGTTCCAAACCGTAACCAGCCTGAATTAAGGTCATTACAAACCTTCAAATAAATCCAAATTCATGTACATCAAAGACAAGCCAAAAACAAACTCCAAAAAAAGAAATTTTAATAAAATAAGACTCAGACTCCATTAGCCATTGCGGTTGACTCGTCCTAGTCCTTATATCCTTCTCTTTGAACCTACACGGGACAAGTCCACTGTGCTAAGCATATAGCTTAGTGAGTAATAACTAATCTATGCATAAACTGACAACTAATTATACATAATCCTAATATATCATAAGCATGCATTAATAGTTTATCGGAACGAACAATTCAAACATATTATATTGGATCTCAAATAAATTGTATAGAAAATAGAACTGAGTCTCAAAATAGGGTATAAACCCTTCACAATCAGAATACAATTTCTTTGTTTATATCAGAGTCAGATAGAAATTAGAATATAAAATCATATGACTATTAAATCCATTTATAGAAGCAGGTAACGGGACTTATATAAGAGATACCATGATTGGTATTAGCAGGAGAGACATATGTCTCGATATCAGGAGACACTGTCAATACAGGAGACACAAAGTGTCAATACAGGAGACACCGAGGTGTCAACAACAACAACAGCTGCAGACCCTTCTAGGCATGCCTATTTACCCACGACTAGGACTTGACAATTTTAAAACCAAACAAATTCATTTCATGTTCAACATAATTTTCCCATCATTGCTTTTATGCCAAAATTCAAACATATCAATCTGACAGCTTTGCAAATCGTTCAATGGATTAAAGTCAAATAGTAAACAAACAGTCAAAGTAGAACTATCCAAAATTTCTCACTAAATTTCTTACTAAATTACCCACAATTATTCAACAAGACTTACTTATAGATAAGACCATCTAAATTACTTACAAAAATTACCGTCTAAAATTACTTACAAAATCTCCCTTATTGCATATTACCTCGACATCCTGGCAATATCTGGAATCGGTCGCTCAATGGGTTCCTCTAAAACATTTAATACAAACACATATCATTATTGTGCATAATTATAAATTCAATTATGCACATTCGTGTATACTGAATATGTATAATGCATGTTCATAACAAAATCTGGGTTTCTTATCCTTAATCTTGTCACATTATCAATCAAGAGAAACCATACTAAATTTCTCATCCAAATTTATTTCACAACCAACTTTCAGGTCCAATTTGCTCAATTATTCTCATCAGGTAGGTAAGGTTAGGTAATACTTCCTTCCAAAAAGTTGTCCCTCTTTGTCTTAGGTTTCCAATGATACAAAGTTTATCCAATTTGGTTTAGTATACTGAAAGTTATACTCAAAAGATTTTAGACTATTCTTAAGCAACAGAATTAACAGAATTCTTATCTCAATTTCCAATCAGATTCTGAAATTCTTAGAGGTAGAATTAGAATTTAATCTCTTCAAACAATTTGTATCCTTATGTCTCTAGTTTACTCCAAATCATAAATCACTCCATTCAGATAATTACAGAGAAAGTTATTCCTACTGAAGCATATTAATGATATCAGGAAACTTTGCCGCGGCGAACTTTTCAGAGAGCAAAATTCCTCACAATTTTCTTAAATGTTTGCCTCAACGAACCCAAGAGTAGGTTGCAGTGAACTTTCATAGAAATGAAATCCTTTAAGTTGACCGAGGCAAACCAAGGAAAGTTGGTCGCGAAGAACTTTACTGCGTTTTAATCATCTTCTTCCTCTCTTCTTCAATACCGTTCTCTTACACCACATCTAATTTATATCTTTTGCATTCCTATTCCCATTCCAACTCATCTTACTCTAAAATAACTCAAAACTCAAGAATCCAAAATCAAACTTCAAGCCTGAATGTATAGTTTGCACTTTCTCTCTCTACTGCTACGTTAATTCCTTTAAAACCCATTTCTACCAATACTTAATAGATTCATGCATGCATAGTGACAACAACTCATGCTTATTTCACACTATCACCGAAATGCTTTATACACAATTCATGCATGTATCCCTTTCTCAACCGCGAAACATCATCAACTTATTCACAATACCAGAAAATTTCACTTACCTTGCTTTTAGAAAAATCACCAGCAGTGAGAGTGGAAAGTAAGGTTTGGTGTTGAGGGAAACTAAGCAAAACTGAAGAATAACCAAGTTACAGATCTGGTTTTTGTTTCCTAACACACGTACATACGTGTCTTATTATCTCAGTGACACGTGGCTCCTTGCATGTATGCCCTTTGTCAACATCTAAGACTACCACATATCATAATACCATTTGCCTAATTTTTTCCTAATATATAAAATACCCCCAAAATTTTCAAAAAAAATTCCAAAGTAATACCAATAATCTCCAAATAAATTTTCATCACTAATAAACCATAACTCTCATCTTAATCGGAACTTTTAAAACTAATTGTACCTCGAAATGTCGATGAATGCATGTACAAATATTGGTATGAGTCCAAAAATGAATATGCACAAATAAGCAAAAACTCAATTATGCAAAGCATACTATGCATTGAAATTCCTTAATATTCTAACCCCTAATATGGGACATTTCAGATAACAACGATTAATGAATTATTTCAGTATAGCCGATGACCTTGATTGATTATAATATTTGATGCCAATTGTTTTAATATATCCCGCTTTCTAAATTGTGAACAATTTTGTTCTTTGTTGTAGGAACTCTTTCGTTCACATACTTCAGGAAGATCCTTCTACGTGTCTAAAGAGGTAAGTGATTTTCTTTTTCACGATGTTTTGTGAACTTGATTTAATCTGGGTATTTGTTTGTGGTTCGAACTTCCCATCTAAACTTCCTGCATTTTTAATTTAAATGGCCTGGACGATGTGAAACTTGTTTGTCGTATGAACTTTGGTTTATCATTGAATTAATATAGGATGAGTTTGACTTATAATATAGTTCTAATTACCTTAATTATATCAATCCATTATTTCATTGATGCTCTCTGAAATGATTAGCTTCTCTATACTTTTCATGTGTGAACTTTTACACGCATCTTTTTAAAATTATATATATTAAAACAATTTATTAAAATAATTATTCATATATTGTGAATACTTATTATATTTGACACTAATATATATTTAATATAGGACTTTTAAAATTAATTATCTTCTAACATATATGATTACAACATATATGTTCGATCTTAAGTTTACAAATATTTTAGATCTGAACCTGTAAACCTTAACCAATAACCCGTGATGGAGCTCCTGTGAGGCTTATCGGTAAAAAAATATAAGGAGCCTAAGAGCCACAACGAGAACTTGTTGTCTTGATTCACAAGTATTATCTTAGATGTTTTGTAATATTTGGTGAACATGAATGATACTAACTATGGAATCACTAATTTAAATTCATAGATTTCCATAAATGAGTTATGTTCATAGATTTGGGATGTATAGACGATTAATACCTGATGGTTACATTAATTCTGAATTTATTGCCGAAGTTGAAGCTTTTATTCATTATCCAGACATGGGGACTCATTTACCTTTATCAACTCTTATGTCACTTGGAATCTAAGAAAATAATTATATCACTGTGATTTATCTCTACAATACACTAGACTAAACTTTAAACTTTAAACTAATTATATTATTGTTCTATGACTATAACAATTATTCTCATAATTGAATTCAAAGTTTGTACTTCAATATGATATTCAACAAATCGCCTTATTTCCTTTTGTATATATTGTGTAAAATATTGGATTCAAATTCAAATTTTTATATTTCTAGAAAATGCAATAAACAATGAATTTCAGGTAGAAATATGCCACCAAAGAGACAAAGTGATGTAATGCGGCCTAGGTTTAGACGCATTTTTGGAGGTACTTACTGTGAGGGTGGACCATCACAGTCTCCAGCTGCAACTGAATCACCGCCTCCACCTCCAAGGCCTATAGTTGCAGATGAAGCATCACCTCCTACTCTTGACGCATCACCATCCACCACTCATACATCATCCACTACCCTTACACCGGATGAAGGAGATGACTGCCAGCCTATAGTTGAGGGACCTGATGGAAGAAAGTTTATAACAAATGTCAGTAATATGTTAGTGACTAGGGGTGAGCATTCGGGTTATTCGGGCCGAATTTTTACTGTTTGGGCCTGGCCCGAATTACCCGAATTTTTTTTTATATTACCCGGCCCGAACCCGAAATTTTAATAACCCAAAATTTTTCGGCCCGAACCAAAATTAAAGTTACCCGGCCCGAACCCGAAACTTTTGGCCCGAACTCGAAATTTTTGGCCCGAACCCGAAATTTAAATATATTCAGTAAATGTATATGCTACTTGCTACTGTGTATGAAAACTTCTCATTTTTGTATCAGGATTCAGGAACAACAAAATCAATTGTATCTTGTGAGAAACTGGTAGCATATTCCCATCGTCCAAATGCTAAAACTTTCTCAGT
>JANIPM010000231.1:62479009-62493770 GCA_027478405.1 Erythroxylum cassinoides
AATGTCCCATATTGACTAAACATAAAAATGATAAAGGGTTTATAAGTGGTAAGGGTCAACTATCCAAACAACTAGTTTTAGTTATTTGGACAATAGTTAACCTAAGTTCAATTATTATAAGTGGACTCTACATTCTACCCATATTAAAAATTCTAACATTATGAACATTAATGAGTGTGTGCGGACAGGGGCCAGTTATCAAGTTTATTGACTGTACCAGAAACGTGTGAGATTAAAATTATGAAAACGTCATTTTGCATATGGATATATGTACACGACATATTTTTCATCAGTAATATATCATTGTTATTTTTGGTAATTCTTTCACTCTTTCTCTTTCCATGATTGGGGGTGGAGTCTGCCAGGGACGAAGCATTTTCCATAGAAAGTAAGGGTTTCAATAACTTGTAGAACCACAATTTCTTGCGCAGTGGCTCGATTTGGTATTTTCACATTATATATCTATATATGGTCTTTAGTTTCTTGGGGTACGTTGCTTTTGGAAGTAGCTTAAGATACATAGGCCTAAAGTTATTGTGTGGATGGGAAGAAAGTCGTGTTACTTTTTACCTCTTGGAAATATCTTCTGGGTGCGTACATGCTGCTTCTTCCAGGTGCATTCATATGACCATAGTTTGCTGGTGCATGTGGACCTAAAGAGGGACCTACAACTCGCTAGGCCAAAATCACATGTGATCGAGAGAGAGAGTTTTGCCATTGACACCATGGTTAAAATTAAAATCCGATTGTTTTTACAAGAAAAGGAAATAAGCATTGAGGAGAAGATTGAAAAAGATGAAAGCGAAGGGGGGTTACCCGTGAATTAAGCTGAACCCCAGTAAGAGCTACCAAACCTTGATGGAAGTGCATGTTGTCTTTTCCACTGCATGCTTGGTGTATCAAGTCCATGACCATCTTCCTTACAATGATTCATTGAAGGTGTGCTAGTTAATTCTAACGGAGTCAATTCCTTGGTCATGAAAACCTGATACGAAGGAAACCACCTGATGCATACTAATAAGTTTAATCAATAACATGAGGCTCAATGCATCATACAACACCAAAGTTGTTAGAAGTGCCTAACTCATCCCCAAAAGCTAACTCAAGAAGAGGAGGTTTGCATACTATTATAAATTGTTTAATACTCTCATAGTTGTCCGATGTGGGGTTCCTGACACCCTCTCAGTCCAGAGCAGGATTGGACATCTGATAGATATATTGGGTAAAGGGACATAACCGGGTATCGCCCTAAACCATCGAAACAAACTGAGTTGGCTCTGATACCATGTTAGAAGTACCTAACTCATCCCCAAAAATTAGCTCAAGAGGAGGAGGTTTGCATACTATTATAAATTGTTTAATACTCTCATAATTGTCCGATGTGGGATTTCTGACACAAGTGTTGCCAATAATTAGTATTGTCAAATTCTCCCTTATATTTTTTTCAAATTATAATATGCTTCAATTTGAATGGACATAGCAGTTTTTGGTGTCCATAAAACTGTGTGAAGCTTGTTGATCGCATTATTCAATCTCTCTCCGTTATGATTTGATTAGATATTGTCCAAAAAGTTTTAAATCGCATTCTAACCTTTTTATTGTATATATAGTTGATAACAATATCATCGAGCCCCTTGATTTGATAGTTGGATAGCATTTGACATTCACCAAGAAATAGGCCGCAAGTGTTTTAGCTAAATGGTTCAAGAAGATTGTGTTCGTCTGATGCAAGTAAAGGTTTCGATACGACAATTCCAATTTCGTTCTCACGAGTTGCCCACATCATGAAATAAGAATCTAATGATGCTTTCTTGTTCAACCATATTTGTTTGCCTGCATTGATTATCGTTGCAATTCAATGGCATGTACATGTATTGAAATGGACATGACTTGCATTGAATTATCAGCGTCCTCAGATAAGGTCAAGTGTGACAGATGTGAGTCTTTTTCCGATAGTTACAAAGATAGTACATCAAAGTGATAAAAGGAGATGCAAATAATTGATCCTCACTAAAATATGCTTATGTCAATTGTAAGCAGACCTGCCTAATCATTCAGTCATTTTTTGCTGCCTGAGCAAGAGAGTTCCGTTACATCCTACGTTGTCACTTCCTAATTCCTAGACATGGCTTCTCGTGCCCTGCTTTCATACCAGAGAGCAAAGAGTAATTTTCTGACAGGGATGTGCTTGGCTTAATCAATCAATTAATAACATCATCTTCTTTCCACATTTAACATCAGTTTTACATCAACATTTTTTTTTAATAAGTTGACATAATACGAGGAGCGAAGTTAAAGCAGATGGCTGATGAATTAGGGACTTTAATTGTTGTGACTTTTTACCAACCAACAAGTATTTATGATGAATTCTGATACCTAGTGTTATCAAAACCAATTAAGCACCAAAATATTTTCATCAAATTTCGAAACATGATACTTAGTGACTTTATGTTCATCCAAAATTAATGTTCATAAAAAGTTGGGACGAAATTATATTCCATAATACAAACTATTTTTATATATTTCAAAAATTTCAATCAAAAATTTAATTAATGAATTAATTATATATTCTTACTTAAATATAAATTTTAAATATATTTTAAACTAAAATCTCTTAATATTTTCACATATCAACATATATGATAAATACTTAATAACTATCTTATTTCAAATTTCATATGAGCTTCTCATCATTTTTATGAAATATCATAAGAAATTGAATCAATATAAAAAAATTATAATTAATAACATAACAAATTATCAATAACCATCTAATAACAAAAATTATATTACAGTAATAATTTAAACTTTTCACTCACATGGAAATATAAAAAATTTCTCTTTCTTCAATTGTAGAGATGCAAATAGTATTTAGAAATGTAAGAAAAAAAACTGAAAAACCACTAAAAATATAACAAATTTGTCACAAGAAAGAAGAGATAATAATGACCAAAAAAGACTAAGAAAGGACTTGGGTCCACGGAGGTTTATTCTGATTTAACCAGTAACAAGAATCAACTTCTGTTCTATGCTGAATGTTTTATCATCAGCAACTAACTTAATCTAGAAATGTGAATGCAAATCATTGTCTATCTTGGGTACGTTCTTTTCCTTTGGAATTGGCACTGGGTTCTGTTCTGACCTCCATTAATATAAACTTGTACCTTTCTTCAAATGGAATTGATTTTGCACAGAAAAACGTGGACAAAATCGGCTATCAATTGTTTTAGGAACATAACATGTCCCAAGTTCCTGCACTCCTTCCCGATGCGCAAGATATACCGAGTGGAATTTCTCTCCCCCTTTGCGCAGAACAAAATTTGGCAGGACCCTGATGCTGAATACTGTAGTTTGTAGTAACATGTCATGTGAAAGTAATAAAGAGCTTGACGTTTCTAACGCTGTTGTCACTCTATGTGCTGGCCCACCCACAAAAATGAGGTGGCTATATCTGGAACTTGATTGAATACATGAAAACCAGTTGTGTTGCTGCTTAACTGCAAAGATTCTGCTGTATCGTACATGTTCTTAAAATTCGTCTTTTTTCGGGACATTTGGTATTAATGGTATGTTTCTTCTCCAAATAAACATATCAAGAACATTCTTAATAGTTAGATTTTTAAGTATAGAATAAGACATCTTAGTAGCTCTGATGCAATGTACCTTTCATATTTTTGATCATGACATTTTCAAGAATTTGTTTCTTTTTATAGTTGAAGAATATAAACTATTGGCAGTGCAAGTGAGGGATTGTTATTTTATACCCTATAGCTAATAAGTTGATTATAATTTAATGACATAATTATTTAAAGTTATCCTTTAACTTATACATATTTAGATGTATATATTAAAGTTCATAAGGTGAATATATATTACAAATAAAATTATGGTTAACTACAAAAAAATCTCAAACTTTGGTCAATTTTGTAATTATAGCTTGAATTTTAAAAAGTGACAATAAAATGCTTAAACTTTTAACTTTTTTCAATTCTAGTCCTATGTTAGTGACTTTGTTATCTTTGCTGACGTGATAGTGCCACTTATTCAATAACCCTAATTAATAAGACACACCAGCCTTAATTAACAAAGGTAACTTAAATTAACGAAATGACATCGTTTTATGATATAACTAAAACAATGTCATTTTAACAAGATTATATCCCTAAATCTGTCTACTGATCTCTCCTCCCGAACACAAACACCATTGTTTCTTTGCTCCATAGCTTTCCTTTAATCTTATCGATGGCAAGAACCTGTCATCTTATTGGTGGCAAGAATCTATCTTCTTTGTCATTTTTAAGAGGCCTGTCCAACCATACCACCCCACACATTTCCTTTGGTCTCCACCATAGTTGATGTAGTTTTTCCTCCAGTTCCATAGCTCAGAAGTTGACGTAATTCGAAAAACTATATGATAGAGGTTTGTGGTTTCTAGGATTTTTGGGGTTTTATTTGACATAGAAATAGCAAGCGATTGCTGAAGAATGATGTTGTGGTGATTAGGTGAAAATTTTGATTGATATGAGGATATGAGGTAGTGATAAAAGATATAGGTAATAAAGACAAAAAGAAGCCAGACTAATGTTAGTGTTGAAAATCGCCAAGTAAAAGCAAGATATGGAAACCTCATATTCCCAAAGACCTTAGAGATAGGCTTCTTGTTAACTTTAGAACAAAAATAGAGAAAGTGACAGACATATCAAACCGAACAATAATGTTTCTTTCTGGGATGTGTTTCACGATGAAAAGAACAACAGGTTTAGACATTTTTCTACTAAAGAGATTAAACGATGTCATTTAATTAAACAAGATTTTTAATCTTAACCACTGCTGATGTGTTTTATTAATTAGGATTTTGGAAACATGGCATTGCCACATCAGTAAAGATAACAGAGTCACCAACGTCAAGCTATAATTGAAAACAATTGAAAGTTTGGATATTTTATTGTCACTTTTTAAAGTTCGGGCTACAATTGCAAAATTGACCAAAGTTTGAGATTTTTGTTGTAATTAACCTATAAAATTATAATAATATCATAATTATGAGATTCGTATTATATAGTTGAAAAATATAAACGATTAGCTTAGTGTGAGGGATTGTTATTTATACCTTATAGCTAAGAAGTTGATTGTAATTTAGTGACATAATTACTTAAAAATATTCTTTAATTTAAACATATTTAGATGTATATATTAAAGTCCATAGGGTGAATATATATTGGCAATAAAATTATACCGATATCATAAATCTATGTTGGATCTCGTTTCTGAAACCCAACTTTATAGTCATGAAACGTGAGTATAATCTAATGAAATCTCCTTAATCATCATCGGTTCATCTTCATGCTCTGATACCATAACAAGTTGGATACCTGAGTCCTGGTGGGCGGGTTCACCGTGACGAACGGATGAGAACTTCTGCAGAGACCCTTCAGGAAAAGATTGCCGTGACGAACTCTTAACTTCGTCACAGCAAAGTTCCCATGTTAGACCCAAGCATCTCTTGGGATAAATACGTCGCGACGAGAATCTTGACTTCGCCGTGACGAAGATGAACATAATAATACCTTTTGGGAAGGGTTCGCCGCAACCAACTATGGCTTTGCTCGCGACGAAACCATTGGAACTATAACTTAGACCTTAACATCAAAGACTGCAAAAATACATATATACTTACAACCTTAACATTTGTTAGCCTACAACTTCCAATATCCAACAAGTTCATAATCTATATTAATTGAAAATCATGAGCAAACCCTAAAAGATTTGTTATAAACAAAAGGAAACTCCTTTCACTCTTAATCTCGTCACTTACCAAAACTATTCTCTCAACTCCAATATCCAAAATTTCACCCCCTATATCATTGGAAACTCATGAGTGACCCAATTACATTTCCTTAACATCAAAAGAAGAGTTTCACAAAGTTTTAATAGCATTTCAAGCCAAAATACATCAATGTCTCAAAATCTCAAAATACAAAAGTTGCATGAACTAATAATCCTTAAAATGAGATTAGAGCCTTGTTTTTATAATTCTAGCTTAAAATACAAAACATGTAGCATTCGGAGTGATGTTGTGACTCTTGATTACTCGATCTCATTCTCTTCATCTGAAGATGGGACAGAATATGGGTGAACTTAAAGCTCGTAGATAATAAGTTTATAATGGAGAAACAAAAAAAACATGAAAATATTCATTTGTCATAGACAATTCATATTGAAATTATGAAGCACATATTTGTCAAATTCCCGTCATAAAATCCAATTCACAAACAACACAATTTATGGATTCATCAACTTGTTCACAAAATCATAAACACATAAGCACTTCAGAATAGTTTGGTTACATCCATAAACGGAATGTATTACATATTTTCATATAATGGTACTATGTAATCGTGAAAATAATGTACTATCGCAATCCCACATAATGGTCTTGCATAGCCGTGAACTTATGAGAGTTTATGAAGGAGCTCCATGTCACTAGGGGGTAGGCGAAAGAAGCTTTTGATCAAAATGCACTTGACATACAGAATGGACCAAACCAAACCCACATAACATATATTTCATAACTTGTAAACTTGTTGCCCAAAATGACACTTTTTTTGAAAAATGATTTCATAAACATAGTATCTTTTCAAAAATTATTTTCATATTCTTTTCATCAATCATCGATACAATATTCACATACCAAACACATAACACTTTCTCAATGCATTCTAAAAGCAATCAATGAACATTTATAACAAAATTGAAAACATTTAACTTTCTTGATTTGGAAGAAACATTAATGGTTTATTACTTAATTATAAAAATGTAACCCACTGAATTCCTTACTTAAACCTTGCTTACAGATACCTCTTCTTTTGATCCTCTTGCCTTCCTTGATTCCCTTTATCAAAGAAATTTTTTTTTCATTTAATAGGAATAAAGTTTGAGGACCCATATATTGCATATTCACTAAGATAAATCTTAAATACTCAAACTCTCCTAAAAATCCAAACCTTTGGGCCAATTTTCTATGATCATTCTGATCAGGTAAATTAAGAAATTTGATAACACTTCCTCCTAGAAAAATGTTTCTCATTGTCTTAAGTTTCTAATGACACCAAAATCATTGAATTTGGTTTAGAAATATGAAAGTTATACCCCAAATATTTTTGGACTGTTCTTATGTTGAAACAATATTTGTGCTCAAATTCCATCCAAAAATTGAAATTCTTAGAGACTGAATTAGAACTCAATTTCATCAGACAATTTATATCCCTATGTCTTTAGTTTACTCCAAATAACTAATCACTCCATGTGGATAACTACATAACAAGATATTGTTAAAATATCAAAACATATTTATGCAGAAAAGTTGACTTTGCCGCGGCGAACTTGTCCAGAAACCTACGAAATTTCTATTTCTCATCCCATTTTCTTGATTTTTCACATCCAACATCTATACCTAACACATCTTATACAAAAATCATCCTTTCTACTTCATTTACACTTTATACTCTACTCCATTTCAACTCAATATCATCCATAAACAAATTATAGTCCATGATTGATCATAAACACTAATGATAGAACATACACATTCATCATCAACTTCCTACACATATTCAATTCATTTTCACTTTCATTTCACTTCCAAATATCACCAAATATGCTTTATTCAACAAATCAAGAAGGGTTAATGCTTATACTTACTTGTTTAGCGTCAAGATCTCTCTCTTGAAAGCTAAGAAAATGGAACCCTAGCTTGTTTTTCTCTTCTTCTTCTTTTGTCTCAAACGAAATCTCCTCCTTCTCTCTTCTCACTCACATTTTCTCCTTCTCTCCTATGCAAGACACCTTTGTTTCTTCCCTTAATACTCTTAATGAGTGTGCAATGTCCATTTTGCCCTTCCTTATATGCCTTATGTTCTTTATCCTTAAGTGAACTACCAAAAATACCCTTATACAATCTTACTACCTTAACACTTTAATTCAATTAACCTATGTCATATAATCTTACTAACATTAAGATAATAATTAAGTCCATAAAATAATCCCATAAAGACCTCATAATTAATTTAAATCATGTTTATTCATTAAAAAATTTTTTGCAGGCCAACATTTCTCCCCCTCTTATAAGAATTTCGTCCTTGAAATTTTTATCTAATTGATCGGGAAAGTAGGATGCTCCTCCGTTTCTCATTTAACTTCATCCCTCGAATAATTTCTTTCAAATGACCATAGTCAATAGACTCACTCGATATTTCAATCCCTTATTTAGTCCTTCACTTTCTTAACTAGTTCCTTATTATGTTTCAGATTACTCACAATTTTTTCACTTCTTGTGTCAGTAACACCAATAACAAATCATATCAATATTTCTTAACATACTCACATATATCACATTACGAATCTAAAACATATTTTATTAGTAACACTAACTCATAATAATTTCGTACAGACCAATTCATATCGGGCTTTGCTAATCCTTTTTCCTAACCTGAGCACACCTTGTACTTAATGTAAACACACCTTGGCGCGGTGATACTCTTAGAGACAATTTATCTTTTACTTAATAATTCATATCACTGTAATGTTAATACACTTGACTCTTTTGTTCATCTCACTTTACTCCATACCTTCAGTGTTGATCAACTAACTCCTTTATCTTCCTTTTTTTCATCACTTAAATTCTGTTACATATTCATTTAACTCATCAATAATATCCTTTGAATCAATCCTGGCCTTCAACCATTTTAGGCCATATTCATTTCAAATGTAAGGGCAAATAACTCCTTTTGTCATATAAGGCCCCATATAATATTCTAATGACACCACTATGATAATGATTGTTATGCTTAAAGTCAATCAAAGTTGTACATTGAGAATGAACTCCAAACATATAAGCTTTAAGCATATCTACGACAGTCAAGACTGTTGGCAACTCACAAGTGTGGTCATTTGCTTCTACCTCCGTAGCCATCAAACGCTATCTTGGTGTATTACTACTAGGATGTATATCATAGGTTATTACTTATGATTGTCTAACAATTGTTAAGTCAAAATGACTTTACTTAAATATGATTTTGATGTATAACAAAGTAAAAATAAAAGAAGTAAGAAAAACAGACGCAGAAAGCAGAGAAATAGAAAAGCAGACGCAGACGCAAAGTGAAAAGCAGACGCAGACACAAAAAAAGAAGCAGACGCATAAAAAACAGATGCAATGAAAAGCAGACGTAGACGCAGACGCAGACGCAGACGCAGAAAGTAGACGCATAAGAAGCAGACGCATAAGAAACAGACGCATAAGAAGCAGATGCAGAAAGCAGACGCATAAGAAGCAGACGCAGAAAGCAGACGCAAGAGTCAGTTCGAGTTAGTTACAGAACTCAATTGATTAACCGTTTCTTTCAAGAATCAAGAAGCAAGATTCAAGAAGCAAGAACCAAGAGGCAGTTGCAGACGAAGGCTATAAATATGAGTCTAAGTCAAAAATTGCAAAGTTAGTTGACTTACGTATACGCAATCAAAAAGCTTGTCTGTGAGATTATTGTGCGAATTAGCTAAGAGCTAGTTTTACTGTAACAGAGTTCAAACACTTTTGTAAGAAAGTAGAACAGATAGCCTGCAGAGGCTAAGAGTAAAAGAATACTGAGTGTAGAGACCTGAAGAGGCTCAGAAAGAATACTTGTAAACGTTGAAGAGATAGTGAAATCTCAGAAAGACTTCTGAGGACTGGACGTAGCCCACGGTTTGGGGTGAACCAGTATAAAATCGCTGTGTCGACTTCTCTCTACTCTATCTCTCTTTAAGTTCAAAGTTTTGTTATTGCTTAGATTCAAAACAAGTTTTTTTTTAAGTTTTGATTAATTCGGATTTATTCAAGTTCCTTCGATAAGAACTTAGTTTTTAACAAAACGTCTTTGAAAGAATTTTCAAAAAGGGGAATACACAATTCAACCCCCCCCCCCTTCTCGTGCATTCATATATCGTATTTTAAGCATTGTAATAACTTTTGATTCACTTCAATATTGAATTCAACCTGCTCATCGCCAATTCTCAAAACTAGTTTTTCTTCTTGTACATCAACTAATGTCCGACTAGTATTCATAAAGGGCCTACCCAAAATCAATGGACAATTACTATCTTCTTCAAAATCCAAAAAAAACATCAGGAATTATAAATTTATCCAGTTATGCCAGAATGTCTTTTACTACTTTAAATGGCCTCTTAATGGATTGATCCGTAAGTTAGATAAGCATAGATGTTGGTTTGACGTCTCCTAACCCCAATTTCTTGAAAATAGACAAAGGCATCAAGTTAATCCTTGCGCCTAAACCACATAATCATTTAGAAAATTCAAAATCACCAACAACACAAACTCCCTAGATCTTGTAGTTTGTGTGTTTGTGTGTCAATATGTCCTTGAGAAACTTCGCATACTTTGGCATACACTCCAATGCCTCCACCAAAGACAAATTAATCTGAAGTTTTTTCTACTTCTCCAAAAATTTTGAGAATTAAGTATTGACTTGATATTGTCTTACCCTCTGCAGATATGGAATCTTAGGCTTGTAGGGTGGTGATGGTACATATGGCTTCTCTTCTTCTTTCTCTTCTACCTTTTCCTTTTGTTGGTTATCTTTTTAAACACCTGGCTTCTCCAATTGCTTGCCAGTCTAACCGTGAAAAGCTTGTGTTTTTCCTTTGGATTAGCCTCAGAGTTGCTTGGTAAGCTTCCTGCATTCCTAGAAGATAAACCATTAGCAAGTTGACCTACTTATACCTCGAAGTTATGGATGGATGAAGCGTGGTTCTTCACAATCTGGTCAAACTTTGCCTCTATTTTCTTCTGACTCTCTTCTTGTCTTCTTTAACCTTCCTTTTGGCCTAAGAACTTTAAGCCCAATACGTTCATTAACTTGTCCATTTTGTTCTCTAAAGATCCAAGTTGGACTTGCTAAAATTCTGGAGGTCTTTGTGTTCTCACTTGGCCACCTGCATTGTTAGTACTTCATGAAAATTTAGGTGGTTTTTCCACCCAGGATTGTAAGTGTTAGAATATGAATTGTTACCTCGTTGTAACTAACCGAAGTAATTTACTTGTTCTGTACCACTTGCTCCTAAAAAGAAACATTCATTTGTGCCATGGTTGTCTTGCCCATATAATTCACATTGTAACTGCATAGTCTTGATTGCGGATGAAGAAACTCCTTGTATGCTGCTTAATTGTTTGATGAGGGTAGCAATCTGAGCTCGCAAGGCTATCACTGAGTCAAGTGGAATTATTCCTTTTTACTCCTTAGATCCTTGTAAACTTCTTTCATTTGACCATATACAACTGTTACTCAGCAACTCTTCCAATAGGTCATAAGCTGCATCAATAGTTTTCCTCATCAAAGACCCTCCTATAGTTGCATCTAGTATTCCCCTTGTGCTATGAGTTACGCCATTGTAGAGTATCTGTGAAAGAAATTCCCTCAAAAGGTTGTGGTGAGCTAACTACTCCTAAATAGTGATTTGTCTTACACTGAGTGAATTATACCATGCCTTTTCCTGATCCCTCGAGGTAAAAGAAAACACTCTTAACCTCACAACATCATCAAACATCCCATTAAACCTGAAAGTATCACAGATTTCTAAGAAATTTTCAGAATAGGCATTGGGATCTTCGTTGGACAACTCATAAAACTGTATACTGTTCTGAAGTATATTGAGGAGTGCTGGCTTGATCTTAAAATTATTGGCTTGGATCGTTGGCCTTGCAAATCCTTAAGGACTGAAACTTGGCCTCATAAAGTCCATCAATATCCTCTCAGCTCCTCCTTGCTCTCCTCCTTCTGCCATTTTCCTTCGTATTTTTTCTTGACGTCTAACTCTTCTTAGCTCTCTTTCGTGCCTTGTAATATCTAAAAGCTCTTCTTCACTAAGCTTGTTAGACCTTCATGTGCTCCTTATGTTCATGCACTTGTAAAAATGCAAGGAAAAGTATCTAACACTCTTAAATCAAAGTCACCTACACTAAACAAAATGTAAAAAAAAAAATCCCCGACAACAGCGCCAAAAACTTGTTGTTTAAAAAAACAAAGTTCCTGTTTTATGCTAAAAACCGCAAGTATACAAGTCCTTAGTTGCAGTAAAAAGCAAATATCGTCCCATAGAGATAGTGCTTAGGCACCAGTTAATTTAGATTGTGCTTTGTTTAAGACTCAAATTCAGATAATAAATTGAAAAGTAAACTAAATTAAATAAACTAGCAACAATCAAATAATGTAATAATGGAAATCCATAAAGAGAATTAATCAAGTTATGGGAAAGGGGATTTCACCTATCATTAATGCTAATCTAGCCTTTCATGTGCTTACGAGTTGTCATTTCTAGACAATTATAGGATTGACTACTCTCTCTCGAGTTATAATTATTCCCTAATTTGTAAACCCTAATCAAATTATGGAATTGTAATCTCTTAATTCACAAGTTACCCACAATTTCAATTAGTTCTAAAGCTCTCTAATAAACAATCGGGTCTCGCACGAGATCTCTTTCCATGAAATTACCGTCTATATTGATTAATTGGTCAATTAGATCACGTAGCTCTCTTTCATCCAATCTAATCATTTTCATCTGATTCATCCTTTCGGTTTGTTACCAAAATATGTAAATGCATTAATCAATCACAACACCCAAATCAAGTAAATACAATTTAACTATATTAAAATTAAAAATAAACAAAATCCCAAAGGAAAAGTTAGAAAATCATTAACTCCTCAAAATCCATAACCATACAACCCATTTTATTCTTACACTTTAAATGAATAAAAAGGTAAATGGGGAGGAAATGACACTTAGGTTGGATGATTCAGGAAAGCAACGATGTCAAGAGATCACCTATTCTGAGAAGCTTCGGTGTCAGAACCCTTCTCTTCATCCTCTTCTTCTTTTCTCTCTCTCTCTCTCTCTCTTTTGGGTTTCCAAATGTAGATTGAATGTAGACTCCTCTTTAGGGTTCTATCATTATCTTTTTATAGTCTTTTCCAATTAAGGTAATCCTAATGTCTTTCTAGGGTCTGAAATGTCCCTTGAAAACTCGAATCTGAAAGTGACTCCGCGTCTGTCTATGCGTAGGCCATGATCGTGGCCTTTAGTGGCCACTCTCTATCACAATCGTAGCAAATTCCCCACGATCATGGTGCTATGCTCAAGCCATAATTGTGGGATTATGTTGGTGCTTCAGTCACGATTGTAGCATGTTCCCCACGATCGTGGCCCCATGTTTTAGTTCAAGTCTCCTCCAAATCTCTTCCGAATGCCCTGAAATACTAACAAACTGATATATATAAAATTGAAACTCAAAAACATGTTCTCACCAAAATAATAATTAAAACATAAATGAAAAACCGTAGGAGGTAATTGTTTCGCAAACTTTCTAATTTGTTTCTAGTAAAAAAATTAGAAAATTAAAAGAACCAAAAAATAAATCAACATCGAAAATTTGGTAACATAGTTCAGCACACTTTGTCTACATCTGTGAGGCCCTCATCCAGCTTAATAACTTTCACCGAAGTACAATAGATTTACCCAAGACTTTACAGAGCTGACACCGCTCAACCCTTGACACTATCTCTTAACCTCCCTTCTTGTGAAAGAATTTCACACTCAATAGTACGACCGCCTCGTACTAACCTCAACAAAGGATTTTCTCATTCAATCTTTTAACAAAAGAACAAAGAACAAATAACTCAAGTGATTAAAATAATAGAGAATGAAAACTAAATACACTTGAGATAAACAAGAATAACTTCCCGATGAGTTCCGCTCCACTGAAATAGATCTGGAAGTCGTTGCAACGACAATGGGATGATTCACATAAACAATAACACGAAGCCACAAAATCCTAGATGAACAAGCCCTCGGTATTTGCAATCCACAAAATCAACTCACAATCAATTCATCTCCTTCCTCTTGCCACCGAAGCCTTATATATAAAACCCATGCAAGCCACTGAACTCTTGCAGTATTGATTCAATAATCAATTTACTTCACAGTTGTATACTGCACATGCACACATCATTCTTCTATCTCCAATTGACGCATACCCACCAAATCACTACACTCTATCACTTCATCATAGCTTCTATGACACACTCACGTTGCTCAAGTGCAGCACATTCACGTTGTTCAAGTGCAACATACTCACATTATTTAGCTATCTCCATGAATGCCCAACGCAGTCTCTTTGTTTTTGACACTTAACGCACATACCACACTCCTACAACACACATACACATGCCTCCCTTTAGTTGCCGCAAAACACACCACAGTGATAGACTTCAATTTTAATTCCAAGATGCCTACGGTGGATGCACACTATACCAAGTGATAAACTTCTTGTTGTTTACTTCACGCACGCAAGTCACTTCACCGCACAACATAGCTACATTTATCTTTTGAACTTCAATTATTGCAGTGTTTTTCTCATTGACAAATCACTTCTATGCCACATAAGCATGTGAACCCTATTGCTGCAGAATTACTGATATACACAAAGCCCTCAAGAGTCCAACTTCAACCAAGTAACCACCACTTTAATTCAACCATGCAACCATAACTTCATTATTTTTTTTACTGTACAAGAGATTCACCACAGCTGTTAATAAGAGAGTCCAATATAGTGTAGAATTCCTACAAGTTAAATCTTATATGTCCAATTAAAATGCCAAAACTAAATAAAAGATATATACAATATATCCTAACAATCTCCCCCTTTTTG
>JANIPM010000231.1:62551777-62563345 GCA_027478405.1 Erythroxylum cassinoides
TCTCCAGTGACAAATCATTGATGTCATGAGCCTCCTCGATTGCTGCAATTTTCGGAATAAATCTTGGAGGTAGTGATCTCAACGTCTTTTTGACTAGTTTTATATTGGAATATTTCTTCCCTAGTTGATGTGCCTGATTCACTATATCATGCAATCTTTCATGAAATTCTCCAATAGTCTCATTTTCATCCATCTTTAGTTATTTAAACCTCACAACTAACATCTGCAGTTTTGATGCTATCACAGATTTAGACCCTTCATGAATAATCTGCAACATATCCCATGCTTCTTTAGCCGATTCACAGGCTGATATCATTAAGAAGCGTCCTTCATCAACAACACTAAAAATCGAATGCATTGTTTGTGAATTTCCAAGTGAACTTTCTTCTTCTACTCTTGTCCATTCAGATGGATCTTTTTGAACTGCCTCTCCTTTATCATCAGTGATTATAGGATGCATCCACCCATGTACTACCGAATGCTAAGCTCTAGTGCCTTGAGCTTGAATGAAGACTTTCATCTGTGATTTCTATGCAGGATAGTTAGATTCGTCTGACAATGGTGGCCTAATGATCAATGCTCCTTCTTTTATGGCCATGTTTGCGAAACTAGGATCTGCACCAACTTACTACCAAGTTCTTCATTGACCTTTCTCTTATACCAATTGAAAAACCGTAGGGGGTAATTATTTCGCAAACTTTCTGATTTGTTTCTAGCAAACAAAAAAATTAGAAAAATTAAGAGAACCAAAAAATAAATCAACACTAAAAATTTGGTAAAGCAGTTCGGCACACCTTACCTACATCTGTGGGGCCTTCACCCACCTTAATAACTTTCACTGAAGTACAATAGATTTACCCAAGACTCTACTAAGCCGACACCGTTCAACCCTTGACACTATCTCTCAACCTCTCTTCCCATGAAAGAATTTCACACCTAATAGTACAACCACCTCGTACTAACCTCAATAGAGGATTTTATAAATCAATCTTTTAACGAAAGAATAATGAACAAATAACTCAAGTGATTAAAATAATAAAGAATGAAAACTAAATACACTTGAGATAGACAAGAACAACTTCCCGATGAGTTCCACTTCACTAAAATAGATCTGGAAGTTATCGCAATGACAATGGGCTGATTCACATAAACACTAACACAAAGCCACAAAATCCTAGAAGACCAAATCCACGGTATTTACAATCCGCAAAATCAACTCACAGCCAATTCATCTCCTTTCTCTTGCCACCGAAGCCTTACATATAAAACCCATGCAAGTCACTGAACTCTTGCAGTATTGATTCAATAATCAATTTACTTCACAGTTGTATGCCGCACATGCACACATCATTCTTCTATCTCCAATTGATGCATACCCACCAAATCACTACACCATGACTATCACTTCATCATAGCTTCTATGACACACTCACGTTGTTCAAGTGCAGCACATTCACGTTGTTCAAGTGCAGCACACTCCCATTATTCAGTTGTCTCTATGCATACCCATCGCAGTCTCTTAGTTTTGACACTTAACGAACACACCACACTCCTATAACACACATACACACGCCTCACTTTAGTTGCTGCAAAACACACCACAGTGATAGACTTCATCTTTAATTCCAAGATTCCTATGGTGGATGCACACCACACCAAGTGATAGACTTTTTGTAGTTTACTTCACGCACGCAAGTCACTTCACCGCACAACACAACTACACTTATCTTTTGGACTTCAATTACTGCAGTGTTTTTCTCATTGAAAAATCACTTCTATGCCACATAAGCACATGAACCCTATTGCTGCAGAATTACTGATAAATACAAATCCCTCAAGAGTCCAACTTTAACCAAGTAACCACCACTTTAATTCAACCACACATCCATAGCTTCATTTTTTTTACCGCACAAGAGATTCATCACAATTGTCAATAAGAGAGTCCAATATAGTGTAGAATTTCTACCAGTTAAACCTTATATGTCCAATTAAAATTCCAAAACTAAACAAAACATACAGACAATATATCCTAACATGAAATGTTTATGAACTAGCATAATTCTTAACCTAAATACACACTAAACACATATCAAATTACTTATAAAAATACAATACAATCTACAACTATCATGATGTATTATATATGAAACAAAAGCTGCCTAAATCTGCCCTCTCTTGGGATACGTGTCAAATTTAGAATAGAGATAAGGCTTCAGATATTTGCATGCATTATCTTGCGTTCATCTGAACGGTCCCGTTTCTGGATAAAATAATACTACTGTAATTGTATTGTTCGATTCTGAAGCAGACAAAGATTCGTAATTTCTATGATGGAAAAATTTTTGGTTAAGGGACCGTTGGTTGTCAATTCATGGTGTCCATTTCTTGTTGAATGGATGAATACGATGGACAAGGACAAACGACTTCGACGTCTGAAAGATTTTTCTAATAATCATTCCAGTGTTAATAACTTGTGTTGTGAGTATCATCTAATATTTATTGCAAACTTCAAATATCAATCGAAGGATTACGAAAGGGGTATATAATTTAAATCACATAATATATAGTTATATGTATCTATCATTAGGTGAACCAGATAATCGATAACGGTATGACACGTTGGATTGTATCTAAAAACATATTATATCATCGTTATTGTGTTATTGTACTATTTTTGTTGTCGTACTTATAGTTCAAATTAATTTTATTAGCTTTGTGGACAATTACTTAATAATAAAATTCAATTATCACTGAGTTAACGTTAAATCAATCTATTAACTCATAAATTTAAAAGAAAAACTCTAAGAATCTGTATGTCATAATAAGCAGAAGAGCAAGTTTTCGAGTTAAAATATTTCAGTTAGCAAAAATCATAAACCAACTATACTTCCTATGTCTTAGAAATAACTAAATAAACTATTGCCCACGTTTTGTCTATCACTTTGTTTGATTAATTAAACATTTATTTATGAAAATTCATGTCACCGTCAGTTACACTTGATATTAGTTTTAATTATTTTTCTTAAAGTTGTTAAAAAATTCACTTAATTTTTCATAGTTTTTTAATAATCCAATATGATATTTTTATCAAAAATTAATATTAAAATATCAAATAGAATTTAATGGTGACAATAAAATAAGTTCACAAGTTTTTTCTACTGAATTCTCTTATTTAGATATAATATAACATTTTCATATTGTCGATAAATAGCAATAAGTCTTGTTCATTAACATCTCAAAAATATTATGTCATAGTTAGAATAATCAAACAAACTCTCACAGGGGCTCCCGACGATTTATTCATCTTACCATAGACTAGAGCCACTTTTGATTCTGCAATATTTTCTTCCTTAATTAATTCACACTGCAATAGATCAATCTATTGGTAACGATTTATAAATTGTTTCTAAAAGAACACATTTAGCGGCGATTTAAGTCTTCGTCACTATAAGTAAACAATTTTATGATCTTTTAACGAAACGTCAAAAAAGTGAACATATTTTACAATGATTAGGTAATATCGTCGCGATAACATCAAGTTTTAACGACGTTTAAACAATATCATCGCCAAAACGAAAGATTTTTACGATGATCAGATTTATCGGCGCCAGATGTTGGGGAAATCAATGTAATTACCGTTGATTAAGGAAAAGCGTCACAAATAGTCAGAGCAAATAGTGACAAAAATATATACTGTGTCACCAATAATCACCTTTTTTGTGACTATTCGAGTAATCGTCACCCAAAGGACGTAGAAACGTAATATTGAGCGATGACTCCTAGATACTATTGCAAAATGTGTTCTTAGCGCGACAATTTATTACTTCATCGCTAATTTTTTGCAATGATATTCTAAAGCATCGTAGATGTGCCACATATGGTGACCATTTTGATAGATTCGTCGCAATTATGATAGCATTTTGCAATGATTATGATTGTCATCAAAAATGTATTTGCTAAATATTTTCCATACCTTTTTAGGTGAATTTTGATAAATTTTTGTATATGATAGTATTGTTAAAATTAATAATATTTTGGAAGATAGTTTGTTAATGCTAAGTGTACTTAATAATCGTAGTTAAAGTAAATTATAATTGACATTTTTATAATCCTAGCGAAGATATCTTTTTTTGTCAAGTTGTTTTCAATGTTAAAAACATATTGTTGAAAAACACATGGTAGGTTATTTAAAATATGAAAAGTAAATATATTTTGGACATAAAAATATTTGTGAACCACAATGTTAAATTTGAACAATGCTAAAAATATCATAATTTTAAGTTAACAACTAGTCTTAATCATTAATATTTAGTAACAATAAAATTATAATTTATCAAAATTTTGGAAATGTTAGCAATATAATATAATGATACATGGTAAGTACAAACTTTTTACTAGAAATTTAAAAATTCTTATAGACATAGAACAACAATAGCAACAACAATAGTTCGCAGCCTTACCCATAACAAATAGAGAGGTTGTTTGAAAAATTCTTACAGATAAAATAATAAATTAAATTTAAAGCTGAGTCCATCTGATTGCATTGATAAATGATAATGATATAATTATTTTTTTAGATTCCAAATGACATGAGTGATTTCTTCTTCTTTGTTACGGCAAGCTTTTCTAATGGTTCGTTCTAATCGAATGATGTCTAAATCTAATCTTTTAGCTACACAACTTGAACTTCTCGTGACTCTTGTGTTGATGCAAGAGCACGATTTCAGAAATAGAGAAGAAAGAACAAAAATAAAAATTAAAAACTAAACTAAATACCTTAAACTATAGAACTTAACTAATCGCCTCCTCAGTAACAGTGCCAAAAACTTGATTGCGATTTTTTGATATATGTATTTTTAATATTTTAACCTTGATATTCTGCAAGTGTGCAAGTCATTTGCATGGTACCTAAGGTATTGATCTCACGAGGAAGGTTAATCTAATCCTAAACTCTAAGGCCAAAACAAATTGCAGAAATTCAACTATAACTAAGCTAAAACAATAACGCAATTCAATTAATCAATTCAATTTAAGAATTAATCACGAAGTATTAACAAATCAGCAAATTGCAATGCACACACTAAGAATCAACCTAAGGAACTACCAATTGAGAGAAAGGGGAAATTTTTACCTATCTTCAACATCAACCTAATTAATTATGAAACGTCATATTATTGGTCCTGGACTTCCTAGGGTTGGTTGCTCTCTCTCAAGTTATAACCAAAAGCCCTACATTATAAACCCTTGTCAGATTATGAAAATTTGCAATTTCTCAATTCATAATTTATCCAAACCTTAATTAGATCTGAAGTTTTCCACTAGACTACCGAAACCTATGTGAGATCTCTTGTCACACAATTACCAATTTGATTGATTTCTCGTTCTTATTAAATTAGCTAACTCTCATTAGCCTAATTTAATTAGTTTTCATCAGTTCACCCTCTCAGTCTATTACCGATTTATGAAAATACAGAAATCAATCACAATGAATCCAATTCACATAAACAATCAGATTTTTATTGAATCATAGGTAAAAATAACTCAAAGGTGAGTTTACACAATCCTCAACATTCATAAGTCCTATCTCAACAACTATTCCAATTCCATACATAGATAAAAATAGAAATAAAATGGAAAATATATCTGAATGGATGATGGAGGTAGCTACGATGGGAAACCTAAGGAAAGTACTGCGTGTAGGCTTCTTCTCCACGTCTCTCTTCCTTCGACTCTTTCTCAATCTCTCAATGAACTCTCTCTAAGGTTTAGTGATGGTGGTTGATGCAAGAAGCTCCTCCATCTCTTTTGTCTCATTCTTTATATAATTAATGTGTTCTGGGCAGCCCTAGGGTTTTCTCCAGGTCAAAAGGTTTGAAAAAATTCCTCAAAACTTGACTTTTCTGTGTGTCTAGGCATATACCTGACTTAGGCCATGATTGTGGCCTCCTTTCAAAAAATCCCTTAAAACTCGACTTTTCTATGTGTCTGAGCGTCTGCCCAATGTAGGCCACAATCGTGGGCTATTTGTGCGCGTTTTGTCGTGATCGTGGCAGGCAAGCCACGATTGTGGGCCAAGTCTTATGCTTTTGTCATGATCATGGCAATTTGACAACGATCGTGGGTTATTTCCCTTGCTTCTGTCACGATCGTGACTGTTGTTTCGATCCAAGTCTCTCTGAAACTTCTTTGTTCTTTGTTCTTTGTCGTTGACCTTGAAACATTAACAAACACATCAAGTTACCTCAAAGACATAATAATTAAGCTCAAATGCTTGTATTAACCCATAAAAACACTTAGATATAAGTAATTCACAAACTAACACAATTCTACCAAAAATACATACTAAACAATCAAATAAACAAATAAACACATATCAAATTATAACCTAAAATACGATGCATTTCACACTTATCAACATCCCCACACTTAAACGTTTTCTTGTCCTCAAGTAAACAAAGTAATAAACATATACTAATTCACACAGCACACAATGCAGTAATGAGACAATGGCTGTAACTTCATGAAATAAATTTAATTTAAAATACAATCATTCAAGTCATGTCAAATCATTAACATGCAAAATCCGTGTCATGGGGCTTTGAACTAAATATACATATTAATCCAGACTCAAGTGTCAAGTGTGTCGATCCAGTTACTAAGCTATATCACGTTCTCAACTGGCTACTGGCTCTATTCATAACACGAAGGCCAACAGAATAGTTACTTATTTTTAAAATAACAACTTTTTTATTGCCTATTTTGTTTCTTTAGCTACTCATTTTCATGAAAAATACTAGCAAAGCTACTTAGGTTAAAAGGCCTCAAATTGTGAATGAATGTGACAATTTAAAGGGCTACACTTAAACATTAAATCCTAATTAAATTGCATATTTAATCAAAGAACCTCAGTTCACTAATTCTACAAGTTAATAATTATCTACAACCTAATAGACCATGTTCAACATTAAATCAATTTCAATTCATCTAAGCCATTGACACATTCACACGATTCATATAATGCAACCTAACAACTATAATATGAAAAATTAACATTCAAATAAACATATAACCCTCCCCACACTTGAATAACGCATTGTCCTCAATGTGAGAAGGTGATAACAAACACACATAAAGATAGAGGAAATATAAATTAAAGTAAAACAAAAAATAACAATAAAAATAAAAATAAAGACTAATTTTGTTTTAAAAAAGAAAGGGTTTAGAATAAGGTTTATGGTGATTGAGATGGTGATGGAGTTGGAGGTGGTAGTTATACACCCTGAGCCTCGAAATAGCAATGAATACGACGTATGTCTCGGCCCTAGCGTCGTTGGCTTCAGATCATATCCTCCATCCTTTTGGAGTTCTCTGCAAGTGTATTCGTAATTACCTTAGTGTTTGCAGGTGTCTAGTACCTTCTTACAGCCTAACTCTTGTGCATCTTCTTCCTCGTCGGGCTCCTCACTAGTCGAATCCCCTTCTTCTTCTTGTTGGGTGCTTGAACTTGCTTGACTAGTCCTACCCTTGACATATGTCTTGGTACTAATATCCCGAAGTTCCATATTATGGGACTTGAGGATTTTATCCCGCCATAGATGATGGTGGTTCATGAACTCAGGATGGTAGATTGTAAGTTCGTTGTGTTCAACTTCATAGTAGTTAGCTATGGCTGAAACCAAGTAACCTATTCCTAAATTATTGCTCCTTTTCTTTCGAGTAGCAATAATTGCATTAAAAATATGGGTGGTTGTGCAAACTAGGATGTTACGATCCATACACCACAACATAAACAGTTCCTTCGTCAAACACTTGTTGGTTTCTGTTTTTTCAAAAACAGTTTGGCACATGAATTTGTGCATCAACAAGTGTTTGTGACTCCTAATAATGTTGTTATGTGCGTTATTAGCGTCGAAACGCTCTAATCTAGTTAGTTCTGTCCAATAGGGACTGACATGGAAATCGTCGTGCTGATCCACTACAGAAGACTCAGGGAAACCAAAAATTTCATACATAGCGTCATAATCAAACCCAAGGGGTTGTTCTCACAACCTAAACCACAGTTCATTCTAGGGTCAATTCTTTGTAAACTAGAAATTAAATTTGAATGAACTGACCTTATTGAATTTTCTCAGCTAAGCTCTCCACCTTGCCTCGTAGTTCTAATCTATCTAAAATTTCAAAGTGAAAATATTTTAGGACCATAATTTGTTTACTATGAAGAGAATGGAAATGAATACCTTCCTCATCTGAGAAGATCGATGGTGCTCTGTAATTAGTTGCTCTGTTCCTCTTCTCTCGTCTCGAGACTTGTGTTTTCCCTACTGAATAATCACGCTTTACTGTTTGCTTGATGTGTGACATATTGGCTTGTGAGTTGGTGGAAGTCGAAAGAAATTTGGAGGTTTGAAATTTTGTAGAGAGAAGTGAGAGTCATTGGAGAGATAAAGTTTAGAGAGATGAAGTGAAAATGAAAATGAGTGAAAAAATGAAGTTAGAAATGTATTTATAGATGATTGGATGGTAAAATGGTAAAAAATTTAAGTGAAATGCACGTGTCTGTCATTTTTACCTTGCCGCAGGCCACGATCGTGGCCTGTACCAATTTTAATTTTTTCTTCTTCTTCTATGCTTCTTCACTCTCCAAAATCCCTTCTTAACTCCTTGTGACTCTTTTCCTCTCTTTGCTTACTTCATCGATTATAGAATTCACATCAACGTCCTGTGCCTTCCAATTTTATTTGAAAATGAAATAACTTATCTATGGGATTTAAACTTTCTAAAGAAAATTTAAGGAAATTAAAATTCCATAGGTTGCCTCCCATGCAGCACTGCTTTTAATGTCAGTAGCTCGAAGCTTTTCTTATGCTCATGGTGGTTCAAATGAGTGGTGTAATGGTAGTGCAGTCATTAATCTAACAATTTGCACATAAGCTACCATGTCCTTGATTCCACCTTCCTTGTAGGTCTCCTTCTTTCGCCTTCTTCTACCGATCGCTTCTTTTAGAAGGCATTCCTAAGATCTGCAATATCTTCCCATTGCCCTCGAGGTTCGGGTTCCATGATATTAGTTAGAGGTAAAAGAGGACTGTTGTCTTTCTTTGACACTTTGAAAGTTACTTGCTGCTTACCTAACCTCAGAGTTAGTTCCCCCAATCAACATCAATGATTGAGCAAGCAGTGGCCAGGAATGATCTTCCAAAGACCATAGGGGTTTTTATGTCTTTTTCAATATCCAATATATAAAAGTTTGTGGGAAAAGTAAATTATCAACTTGTACTTACATATCCTTAATAATCCCCTTCGGTTGATGGACTGTTCTATCGGCCGTCGTTGCTAACATCTTTGTGGGTATTAACTCTCCTAACCCTAACTTTTGACTAAAGGTGTAGGGCATCATATTGATACTTGCCCCTAAATTCGTGAATTCCCTTTTTATGTTGACTCCATTTATACTATAAGGAATGTAAAAATCCTCTGGATCCTCTTTCTTCTGTGTTAGGATGGGGTTTTCTTCTGCTTCGTGCTCTTTAACCTTCTTCTTCACCGATTCTATTAATTTGAGCCTTGTTTCTAGGTGTTCCGTTATGTTCTCAACCTTGTTTTAGTCAACCTCCTCAGAATTCCTCGTTACCCTACTTGACAATGATTTTTGCTGCGTTAGAATACAGTATGGTACTTTGGGTCGAGATTCCTTGATTGGCTTAATTTTGAGCTCACCTAGAATGAGGTCCACAATTACTTGTCCTTTATCTTTACCTCTATTATCCTTTGCATGATCAAGTTCCTTTTCCTAGGACTGAGTGATGACCATGATCCTTTCCTTTGGATTAGAGTCAATATTGCTTAGAAGGGTTCCTACATTTTGAGTAGATATTGCTTCAACTAGTTGACCTACTTAGACCTCCAGATTATATATTGAAGAGGTGTGGTTCTTAGTAACTTGCTCGAATTTGCTCTCAAGCCTCCTATATGCATCCTCCATGTCTCCAATCTTGTATAAAATCTTATCCAACTTAGATTCCATTGAGCTTGGTTTATCTTGTTGGAAGCCTAATTGTCCTTGATGTATAAACTGCCCTCTCGAATTATTCATCCAAGAGAAGTTAGGGTGATTCTTCTACCCAGGTTTGTAAATGTTATAGCAGGGGTTGTTTCCCCTTCCTCATCCATACTAGGCTCCCATGTAATTCACTTGCTCTGGATCACCTTCTTTCATTAAGAAACAGTTCACTATGTGATGGTCCAATTGTCCACAGAGTTCACATTTAAGTTGTACGACCTTCACTGAAGTTGAGGATGAAGCCTTCACATTGTTGAGTTATCGACTCAAGTTATCAATCCTCGCTTACATTTTTGTCATTTGATTAATAGCCACAATTCCTTTTTGTTCATGGAATGTAGTAGTTGTCTACTCTGCTCACTCGTCTATAAACAGTTGTTGCTCGCCATCTCCTTTATTAATTCTTCCACTTAATCAACTATCTTCCTCATCAATGATCCTCCTGAAGCTGTATCAATCGCACCTCTCGTATACGAGGTAACTCCATTATAGAATGTTTGTAACAAAAATTCCTTAGGTAAATTGTGATGTGGGCATCTCCGTTGCAAATCCTTGTATCATTCCCACACTTTATAAATCGATTCCCCGTCACCTTATTAGAAATTAGTGATTTCCTTAATGATCTTAGTGGTCTTAGTCTGGGGAAAATATTTATCTAAAAAGAAACAAACTAACTAATCCTAAGTGGTAACATTGGTTGTGTTAGGCCCCAAATTTTCTTTTAATGATGTCATTAGGTATGAATTATGTTGATTGTATGATTTATGGCCTAGTTTGATTTTATTGGATGTGTTAGTAGAAAATTAAGAATTATTTGAGATTAGTAAGGATTAAGTGGTAAGAAAAGGGTAAAATGTGTGAGGGCATTTTGGGAAGATCACTTAAGTTTGGGAGGCTAAGGCATTACATGGAGGGGCATAATGGTATTTGCTCATTGAGTTGAGGCTTAAGTGTTAGAATTAGAAAAAGAAAGAAGGAAAGTGAAGGGAGAAGAGGAGAGTGTTGTGGAAGAGGAGAAGGAGAAGAGAAAAATAGGGTTTTGCTTCTTTGGAGGATTTCGAAGGATTTGAAGCATTCTCTGGTAAGTATAAGCTTGATTCTTCTTGTTTAGGATGAATTAAACCCTAGATTTGAGTTACATGAGCTAGAGTTGATGGTTTTAGGGTTTTCGGAAAAATTGGTAAAATCCCTTGGGTTGATGATCTTGTTGTGTTGTGTTTGTTTTTAAGGTTGTTATGAGGTTAGAAATGAAGTATTAGAAGTGTTTTAATGTTTAGATGTGTTTATAATTGAAAGATGGGAGGATTATGGTTGAGAAAAGTGAAAAAATTGAGTTTCGGAGCTTTCTCGCCGTCGCACGTCGCGACCTACGGATGAGCACGTCGCGATGCGCTCCAGCTTCTCGTCGCGGCGAGCAGCCAATTTCCTGCAGCGACATGCTTTAGTATTTTGGGCATAACTTTTGATGTAGATGTCCAAATGAGGTGATTCTTTTTGCGTTGTAAACT
>JANIPM010000231.1:62620480-62637251 GCA_027478405.1 Erythroxylum cassinoides
TAATAAGTACAATAAATGCAACTCGAAACTTTCCTGCTCAACCCAATATTTGAATGTAGCATTATTGAAAATTTTGGTTAGTATAAAATAATTTGGTAGCAGCTTTTGTACTGTACAATACCTAATCCAATGATACTTATTTTATTTAATTAAAAATGAATAATTTTTAAAAATAATGATACCGATATGAACAATCTCCTTTTTGTCTCTTAGAGATAATTATTTGGGTACAATCGTCTTTTTGTCTCTTATTTTCTCAATTGCTAGAACAAAACACTCCTCAAAGAAGCATTTTCAAATACAAAGGATTTAGTTCAATCTACCAACCCAATTAGCTAATGACCAAATATGATCATCAATGGTTTGACATAGTCAAACAACCAAATACCTCTTAATTTGTCAAAAAATAGCTAATAAGCTATTTACCAAATAAGACCTAAGTTAGTGGTGAAATTGAATAATTTATATTACTTAGTCTCTAAATTTTTGTAAGCTTATTAAACAAAGATGTCATATATTTTTCATTATAAAAGTATTACATTTAATCATTTGTTTAGAAAAAACTTGAGAATTTTGTGAACATTTTTGATGGAGAGTTTCTTGTAAGAAAGTCTTGAGTAGTTATTTATAAAGATCTTCATGTTAGAAGTTTTACGATTTTTATATTATTTATTGTAAGAATAATTTAATAAAAATTTCATTTTTGTCACCCATTTTTTAATTTTTTGTTAAATTATATAAATACTTATAAGTTAAAAGTGAATGAAATATTTAGATACGAGTATAAATAAGGCATTTGAAAACTAAAAGAATTATTAATTGGTGATAATAAAAGAAGATTTGGTTTAAGTTTGATGAAATTAACATTAGCTATAGCACCAAGAATTAGACAATTTAATTAATTCTGTTATATCTTGAAAAAGCCTCTGGCAATTAAGTACTAGGCTGACCAAGTTAAGGAAAAATAGAAAGCGTAAATAGAAAACATTCTATTTTTTTCCCTTTCTATTTTTTCTCTCATACTTCTTGTTTTAATATTTTATAGAACAAGGACGTATTATTGTGATGTGTTATATATGAAACAAAAGCTACCTAAATCTTCCCTCTCTTAGGATACGTGTCAAATTTAGAACACAGATCAGGCTTCAGATATTTGCATGCATCATCTTGCCTTCATCTGAACGGTCACGTTTCTGGACTAACGGTGAGAAACGCTCCTGAGAGGAAGCGAATAAAATAATAAAATAAATTACCTGTTTTCTATTATTTTATAATTACTCATCCTTGTAATAAATAATACCTAAAAGTAATATAGACAGATCCTCTGTATACCTCCGAGGGGAACAGATCTGAGAGGATCTCGTGTCCAATTCGACACATCTCGTCTTTTCCGAAATAATACTACAATAATTGTTATTGTTCGATTGTGAACTCTGATGCAGACACAGGTGCATCATTTCTATGATGGAAAATTTTACGGCTACGGATCCTCCGTTGTCAATTCATGGTGTCCATTTCTTGGTACGGATCCTCGGTTGTCAATTCATGGTGTCCATTTCTGGTTGAATGGGTCGGTACCATAGACAAGGACAGACGACTTCGACGTCTGAAAGATTTTTCTAATCAGTCCGGTGGCAGTAACTTGATATTGTGAGTATCATCTAATATTTATTTTATAATTAGAGGAGATGTTTTCTCTAAAATTCTAATGTTAGGGTAACAAAATTTTATTGATTGATACGTCCTATTAAATTAAATGAAAAGTAATATTAGTTGACTAAATTGTTAGAATTTAATAATTATTATACGAAAAGTGAAAGCCTCTATCAGTCTTAACTTTTATATATGTACTTTTCCTTTTGTTACACTTACACCCATATAATATTTAATTGAAAACTACAAACTTTAAATATCAATTAAAGGATTACGAAAGGAGTATATAATTTATATCAGATAATACATAGTTACCTGTATTGAACCAGATAATCAATAATGGTATGACACGTTGAATTGTATATAAAAACATATCATATCGCCGTTATTGTGTTATTATTGTTGTCATAGTTCAAATTAATTTTGTTAGCTTTGTGGACAATTACTTAATAATAAAATTTAATTGTCACCGAGTTAACGTTAATTCAATCTATTAACTCATAAATTGAAAATTAAAACTCTAAGGATCTGCATGCCATAATTAGCAGAAAAGAACAAGCATTCGAGTATTCAATATTTCAGTTAGTAAAAATCATAAGTCAGCTATACTTCCTAAGTCTTAAAAATAAGTAAATAAAATATTGTCCACTTTTTGTCTAGCACTTTGTTTGATTAATCAGGCATTTATTTATGAAAATTCATGTCACTATCAGTTAATTGATATTAGTTTTAAGTATTTTCTTAAAGTTTTTTTTTGAAAATTAAAGAAAGAATATATTACCAAAAAACAGAGTAAGCTACAAAGTACAAAAAATCACAGCTTACAAAGTATCAATGGGAACCAACCCCTATTTCCCAAGAACACAAAATAGGCAACAAACCAACCACAAATCACAAAAACCAACGTGACCTCATAGCTAGACTTAGAGAATCCTGCTTCCCAGATACAAGGAGGGCCTCCCGAATCGAATTGACAATATGGTCAGCCAACTCATATTGATGCCGCTCGACTTGCTGATAAATGCGTTTGTTCCGCTCATGCCAAATGTGATAAAGGGCCATCTGAAACGAGGCTTTAATAAAGAAGCCATCCTGCCTACTTGGAGTAGATAAACGAATAACTTCTTGCAAAACAGCACTCCATTCAAAGATAGCATTCAAATTGCCTAACAAGTGCACTACCCTACTCCACACCGCTTTGGAATACGCACATTCAAGAAACAAGTGGTTCCTACTTTCATTAACCAGTTTGCACAACACGCAAATAGGATCAAAGGTACCAAACCACCGATCCTTAGTACGCAGTCGGTTTTTAATTGCAAGCCATAAGAAGAAAGCAGATTTGGGACATAATACCTGTCACCAAACAACAGCAGCCCAAGGCACCTTCTCACCCACCACCCTCCCCAGGCTACGAGCTAAAGCGGTAGAGAAGTTTCCATCCGAAGCAGCATCCCAACGCATCGAGTCCAGAGTGCTAGACAAGGTAAGGCTGCCCAGAATGTTATCAAGTAGGTGACCAAATCTGCGACTAATAAGACAATCACCCTCCCCTACGACCCAAGAAATTGAGGCGACCATGGGGACCCAAATTCGGACCCCCAGAAGCTCGACTTGCTCCCACAAAGGACTACGCACATGCCAGTTGTCAAACCATAAAAAGGTGTCCTCGCCATTGCCAATTCTATGCCGAAGGACAGGATAAATCAAGGGCCGCAGAGACAACAGACTTTGAAAGAACCAAGAGTAGGAATGCCTAACTTGGAAAAATTATCTTAATTTTCATAGATTTTAATTATCTCAATGCATTTTTTTTCAAAAATTAAGATTAAAATATCAAATATAATTTGATGATGACAATAAAATAAATTCACAATTTTTTTCTACTGAATTCTATTATTTAGATATAATATAACCTCTTCATATTTACTTATGAAATATAAAAATTTCTCTTAACATTTTTAATAATTTTTTAGGCTAAAAGTCCATTGTTGACCTTAATGTTTACAACATAATACACCCTAATATTTTAAGGCGTTCAAATTAAAACATAACATTTTAAAAACACTCAAAACATACTCTAAGTTAATAGAAGATTTTTAACGAGTTAACTTTTCATCAGTTAAATACCATATGAGTACTGACATGATATTGGTTTTTACTTTTAAAGAAAAGTGAGCCTCAATGTTATATAACAAATGAGACTCATTGAAATGTATAATAGTGGATCATATTGCCACATTGCAAGCGTGATTCATTGTTTGAAATGTGTAAAAGTGGGTTCCATTGCTACTTGGCACTGAGACCCACTTTCTAATTAATTTTAAAAAACTAATTATGTGATAGTGAAACTTACTTTTTATTTTAAAATATAAAAATAATGTTATGTCAACATAGACATAAAATTTAATTGATGAAGAGTTAATTATGTCAAATTTTCCATCCATTTTTGAAGATGTTAAGATTTAATTTGAATGCTTCAAAACGTTATGATTCTAGTCATTTAATCTTATTGGACTCATTATAGATTATCACCCAATAAGTCATTTAAGTCTCTTGGTAGGTTAACACTAAACAACTCGCCAACTTATAGATCTAAAAATAAAACTCTAACAATGCATATGACTTAAATAATTCAAAAGGACTAAGCATTCAATATCTCATTAGCATAAATCATAAAGCAAATGTGCTTCATAAGTTTTAAAAATAAGTAAATAAAACTCGATCCACTTTTATATTTGGTAATTACATTATATTTAATAATACAAAATCACGCTGAAATTTTGTTAAGTCCTTACCTTCTTCCTTTATGACTTCCTCGCCTAAAAAAATAGACAAGGTTAATAATACACACCAATTAGGAAAAAAGTTATAAATAAAATAGAGAAAAACTACACTTACTACTTTATATGCAACTAATACCATATTTGTGTATATAGTGTTACCAATTGCTCTAAAATGCATATTAAGAAAATCATACGAAATATATCTCAAAAAAATTTTACTGTGAAAAATGACAATATTTACAAATTAATATTGTTGCATACCTATTCAAGTAAACTCTGAATATAAGTGCCATTTAATCAATTAAATGGTATATGCCTTATTCTATTATCACATATTGGTGTTAACCAACTAAATGGTATTACCTCATATTGGGATCAGAAGTAGTTCTCAACCAATCTAATAACATATGTGTCTTATTTTGGTGGAAGATGAAAATCTGAAGGATGTGGTTTCACAAAATCTGGTTATGCCTCATTTGCTTTGAACTGTTTCTGTCAGTTGCTTGACATAAAGCAACTGTGTCAACAATTGTTAATTTTTCAGAAAAAATTAAACAAGCAATCAATAAATCGACAACCAAGATTTAGTAATGTAGTTCGGCACACCTTGTCTACATCTATGGGCCCCTCATCCAACTTAATCACTTTCACCAAGGAACAATAGTTTTACACAAGGCTTTACAGAGCCGACATCATTCACCTATTGACACTATCCACTCGTTCTCACACCCTGTGAAAGTATTTCACTCCCAATAACTCGACCCAAAAAAGTCATACAATCAGTTAAGAAAAACACAATTGTCCAAGATGGATAGAATCACTAAAAAATCTAGTTACCTTAGCTAACAACAATCACCAAAATAAGCTTTCGAAGATAACTCCAAAATCACCAAAAAATCTGCACGTCCTTATTAAGTTATGGCGATTTTATCTCAAATAAATCCTATTTTCACTAGGATTCTATCCATCATGTAATCTTATCTTCAAGACTCCCATATAAGCTAGATTACCTATCATAATGATATACCACAATTACAACATCCCACTACCATAAGGTATATACTCGAATATCCAAAGGACATTCAAGAACATATCCTATAATAATGGTATGTTAGAGTAAACACATATGCAAGGCATCATCTACCTAATTAAAAGTCATCAAAATTTTAAAACCATTCCTTGCATTCAGTGACAAAAGCTTACATTGTATTTTACAATCCTTATACAAGTTTTAAACAAGAAACTACAAAAATATATAAGCTACAACTTTTCTGATGTCAACTGACAGACCTTTGAACCATAACTAGTCCAAAATGTTCCTCTAGTCCAGTCTTAGAAACTGGGTCTCCTATCTCGTACCTGAAAAGTCACGTTGCAATTTTTTATGAGTTTTACGAACTCAATGAGTGAACCATCATTGATGATTTCACAAAAGGCAATTACACAATATCACATCTTTCACAAATATTCATTCAGAACATGTATAATCCAAATACTCACATTATCACGGCACATCATGTTATCATTGCGAATTCAGAACCATATAGATATTTATACAAATGCAGATGCATATGAGACTCTAGATTCGTTATTATTGTTATGACTAAGTGCCTTTCAGATACGAATACAGATACAGATATTGGCCCATTGCGCTCAGTCAGAAACAAAAATCACGAAGCAAAGCTCTACGTGCACAATATTGAGCTTAAACCTCTTTCAAACTGGCTACTCTAATTACAACATCTTTATTTAAGCATGCATTTTATGAAATGCATCCAATACAGAATATACCATGTATAACAGTTATTATGATGCACAGTTAGAATCTCATAGTCATCGAACCTAAGTTTGGCTTTCAACTTTCATTGAGTTGAGAATACAAATAGCATTCAGAATTCATATGCAAATAGAACACTTCCAATACATTCTCGAATATCAATCTTCTCAGACTAGTAAAGTCTAGAATTTATATCAATTCACAAACAGTTCAATAATTGGAAGTCAAACAAATCAAATCAATCCTAGGAAAATCATCTAGGTTGACTCACAGTTGTATGGATGGTCTGGTAATGTTTGACTGGTGTCTAATGTGCTCCTCTATATCATACAAATCACATTTACATATATCACACTTTTGCATAAATGTATAAGTATTCCTTTATGCATATCTATGTATATAAAATATGCACAATGCATGTTCAATGACAATCTTAGGTATCTTATCGCAATTCTTGTCACCATATCATTCATGTATCAAAACCCTTCTAAATATCATTTTTACTTAGGGTTTGGACTACAATAAAACAATGTGCAACTAATTTCGTAACCCCAATTGATCATATCAGATTTTTCTAACAACATACATTCGGGTCAACTTTGCATGATCATTCTGATAAGGTAAATGACACAACTTTGCATGATCATTTTTATAAAATTGTTCTCCAATAGCTTAAGTTTCTAATGACACCAAAATCATACAATTTGATTATGTATTCCAAAAGTTATGCTCAATTTACTTTGGACAATTCTTTGAACTATAACTTTACTTTATATTCAACTTTAAGTTAGATTTTGTAATTCTAAATGAAAGAATTAAAATTTAATCTCTTCAGACAATTTGTAGCCGTATGTCCATTTGGATACCTACTGATCAAAATATAGTCAAAATACCGAAGTATGTTCAGTAAAATTATCCCAATTATTCATCTCAAATCGTGCAGAGGCACAATTGTGAGTTTTCAAACCATCCTGTGAAGTCACGATCGTGTTGAAGCACAATCGTGCTTCTTCAAACTTGCCAGCACAGTCGCGATTGTGCTGAAACACGATTATGCTTTCTGATTTTTTCAGCGATGTCGTGATCGTGCTGAAGCATGATCGTGCATCCTTCCTTCTTTTCTCCAGAAATACGAAACCTAGTTTTCCTACTCTTCCATTTTACCAAAATTTTAACTGATAACTCTATTATCCACTCCCCATTTTGACTTTAATTCAATTCAACTCCACATTTATCAAATATCAAAACCGTATATCCTTTTCGCATATTTCAATTTTTTTTGTAATTTTCTATCTTTTATCTCTTCCCATTTTCAACTTTCTCTCACTACTGTAATTTTGTTTCAAACAATAACAATCCATAAACCAAAATAGAACCTATAGCCATATGGTTCTACATCACATTTTTCTGCTATTGTTTCTATTAAACTCAATAACACAAGACAATCAAATTAAAATCCCTGATTACTAACAACTATCGAAAACAGATCACTATTTATGCAACTTAAATTTAGTTTAGCTTTTCTACACTTTTTCATTCTTTTACTGCATGTTTATCTTCTATACATTTTATATTTTTATCACTAAAATCCTATCCCATTCTTACATGTATTCATTTCCAAACATTACATTATCATAAAAAACCATTCACGAAAACAAAACATGACTTACATGATATAACAAAATTTCTAGTAGTGATTGTGGTGGATGAAGGATAAATAAGAATAAAGTTTACTTTGATGAAACCAAATACACAACCATAATCAACTTGGTGTTTCGGTGTTGGTAAATAAGAAGAAGATTTTTCAACAATGCTTTCGGTGAAGAGACATCAATAGAGGAATGAGCTACACCGAAATCCATAGACTACGTGGCTATATTGCATGTCTTACATGTGCCACTGTTCAATATTGCCACTTGTCACAATGTTACTGGTTATATTTCCTAGTCCAAAATATCCCAAATTTTTAGAAATTTCCTTAAATTCACCAAAATTTTTGAAATAATCATACTACCGGCTAAATAAAATTTCACCACAAATAATCTACAATTCACATTTTAATTGCATTTATAACTCAATTATACCCAGAAAGTGTTAATAAATGCAAGTACAATCATATTAACGTGCAAAAATCAATATTCTCATATATGTGCATGCCATAATCAGTTTAAGCATGATGTGCATTTTCTAGTTTCTCAGTAATATCTCATAATACACTATTCTAGCCTTAACATGGGTAACAAAATGTTTTTTCTCCCCTCTTAAATAAAAATTACATCCTCAAAATTCTTACTTGAATGGTCAAATAGTTAGGGATACTGATTTCTCATATGCTCCTCTGTCTCCTATGTGGCTACCTCACTCGAATGGTTCTTCCAAAAGACTTTTACCAATGGAATTATACGGTTCCTCAGTTATTTATTCTGATAACAAATTATCTTAACTGGTTCCTCAATATAACTCAGATTACTATAGACTTTAATCTCTTGAGTCAGTATCATGTGAGTTAGATCCGACCAATATCGCCTAAGTATACTCACATGAAACATATTATGTATCTGTGATATTTCAGAAGGTAAGGTTAACTTATAAGCTAATGGCCTAATTCTTTCGATTATCTCATACGGGCCAATGTATCTCCAGCTGAACTTACCCTTCTTCCCGAACCTCAACACACCTCGCTAAGGTAATACTCTCAGAAATACTCTATCTCACACCTGATACCCCATATTTCTTCTATACTGATCCATATAGCTCTTTTATCTATCTTTTGTTGCTTTAATTCTACTATGGATTAGTTTCACCTTGTCAACTTTATCCTGAATTAATTCTGGGCCTTCGATAATTCTTAGACCCTTTTCATCCCAATATACAGGTGAACTACACTTTCTGTCGTACAATGCCTCGTATGGAGCCATATCGATATTGCTATGATATTGATTATTATAGGCAAACTCAATCAAATCTACATACTGATCCCATGCTCCTTGAAACTCCAGAACATAAGCTCTGAGCATATCCTTAACAATCGTAATTGTCCTCTCACTCTGACCATCTGTTTGAGGATGAAATGTAGTACTAAAATTCAGTTTTGTACGCAAAGTTTTCTATAGGCTGCCCCAAAATCTTGAGGTAAATCTAGGATCCCTGTCTGATACAATAGATACTGGAATCCCATATAATCTCACAATTTCATTCACATATCTCTGAACTAACTGATCTAGCGAATAATTTTCTCTCACTGGTAAGAAATGAGCCGACTTGGTCAATCTATTAACAATGACCCAAATGACATCATATTGCCTTAGAGTCCTCGGCAAACTCATAATAAAATCTATAGTGAATCGTTCCTATTTTTACTTTGAAATAGCCAACGAATGTAATTTTTCAACTGGAGCCTGATGTTCAGTCTTAACCTGCTGACAAGTTATACACTTAGAAATGAACTTTGCTACTTGCTTCTTCATTCTAGGCCACTAGAAATGTTGTTTCAGCGTGTTATACATCTTAGTGGTACTAGGATGCATAGCATAAGCTGCTACTTGTGCTTCCTCCAAAATCTCTTTCCTCAAATCGTCAACATTAGGCACACATAATCTTTGCTTTAACCACAATGTATCATCTCTCACTTCAAATTCAAAATCCAAATTCACTTTCAACTTCTCAATTAACTTTACTAATTCTGGATCTTTGTTCTGAGCCTCTTTGATTCTTTCATGAAATATAGGTCTCAACTTCAATGTAGCTATCAATGCTTCATTCTGACCCAATTTCAATTCAATATTTAGTGATCTGAAATTAACTAGACTCGGTAACCTCGATAACTATACTTGAGCCGCACTACCATTAAACTTCTGACTTAATGCATTAGCTACCACATTAGCTTTACCGGGGTGATACTCAATTGTACAATCATAATCTTTCAACAATACTATCCATCTCCTCTGTCTTATATTCAACTCTTTCTAGCTCAACAGATACTTCAAACTCTTATGATCAGTGAACATCTGAAAAGTTTCCCCATACAGATAGTGTCTCCAAATTTTTAAGGAAAATACTACTGCAGCAAGTTTTAAATCATGTACTGGATAATTAAATTTATGAGACCTCAACTGTCTCGATGCATAAGCTATTACTTTTCCATGCTGTATCAGTACACATCCTAAACCCTGGTGTGAAACATCACTATACACAACATAACCTCCAAAGTTAGATGTAATAGCTAACACCAGTGTTATAGTTACCCGATGCTTAAGGTCCTTAAACTCCTTTGACGATCATCATTTCATCTGAAAGGCACATTCTTTCTCAAAAGTTTTATCAAAGGGGTTGAGATCAGTGAAAACCCTCGACAAACCTTTAGTAATAACCAATTAATCCAAGGAAACTCCAGATCTTAGACACATTCCTTAAAGCCTCCCACTTCATCACTGCTTCTACTTTCTTTAGGTCTACTTGAATGCCCTGTCCAGACACTATGTGACCCAGGAATACTACTTGATCAAGTATTCACACTTACTAAACTTGACATATAATTGTTTCTCCCTCATTATCTGTAGAACCAATCTCAGATGTGCAAAATGATCTTCTCTACACTTCGAGTAAACCAAAATGTCATCAATAAATACAATCTCAAAACGATCTAAATAAGAATGAAATACCTTATTCATTAAGGCTGTAAAAGCTGTTGGGGCATTAGTCAATCCAAACAGCATTACCAAAAACTCGAAGTGCCCATATCTTGTTCTAAATGCACTCTTCAGTACATCAACCTCAGCTATTTTCAACTGATAATATCCCAATCTTAAGTCTAACTTTGTGAACATCTAAGCTCCCTGTAATTGTTCAAGCAAATCATCAATCCTTGGCAATGGGTATTTATTCTTAACTGTTATCGGATTCAACTTCCGATAATCAATACACAATCTCTGATTTCCATCCTTCTTCTTTACAAACAATATCGGAGATCCCTAAGGTGACACACTAGGCATGATGAAACCTTTATCTAACAATTATTATAACTGGGTTTTCAATTCCTTCAGTTCTATAGGTGCCATCTTATATGGAGGAATTGATATAAGAGCGGTACTTGGAACAAGGTCTATGGTAAACTCCGTCTCCCTTTCTGGGGCTAAACCTGGTAGTTTTGCAGGAAATACATCCAGGAAATTCCTAACAACTGGAATATCTTGAATAGTTTGTTCATAGAGTATCAACTACGTGGGCTAGATAAGCCTCACATCTACCTCGGATTAGTTTCAGAACACTCATAAATGAAATTAGTCAGGTTGGCATAGCCTGACTAACACATGGAAACACCACTCTCGACTGATTAGGGGATTCAAGAATTACTTCCTTGGTATAACAATTCATCATAGCCCGATGAGTAGTAAGCCAATCCATACCTATAATAATATCTATATCCTTTAACTGCAATACAATCAAATCAACTTCTAACTCTGCCTGATCAATCCGAACTATGCACCTTTTACATACCTTACCAATCACTATTGTGCTACCCACGGGGTTACTCACCTCTAACCCACATTTCAATATTTTTCTCTCACAACGCAATCTAGAAGCTAGATGCGGTGTGATGAATGAATGTGTAGATCTTGGATCTACCAATGCATATACTTCAAAATGAAAAACATTCAACACACCTACTACCACATCTGGGGAGTTTTGCATTTCCTGTCTGGTGATGACATAGACCCTGGCCTGAGATTGCGGCTGGTTACTCCATACCTCAGTCCTGACATTGAGCCCTGCTGGCTGAGTTCTGCTTCTACATCTGCGTCTTTGTGTAGATCTGACAGCTCTATTTTGCTAAACTATTATTTCAGTCATTTTTCCTCCTTTAAATCTAGATTATGGTCTTAAAGTCTCAGGACAATCACTGATAAGATGTTCTACAGAGCCACGATGGAAACAAGCTCCCGTTAACCTCCAACATTCACCACCATGCTGCTTACCACAGTGCTTACAATCAGATAGCTGTTGAGACCGACTAGAGGGTATTTGTCCTCTACCTCTCCCATTCTGAACAAATCCACCTCTTGATCAGGACCTAGATTGTCTCGATCTAGCCTAGAATCGAGACGATCTATTTTGAAGCTTTCTGATTCTTTTTCCTGAATCAACCTGAGATTTATCCTGCCTCTTTCCTCTAACTTCTTGTCTATACTCTCTTTGACCAACCTTCAATAACTATTCAATTCTGATCTAGGTCACTTGGAGTTTCATAAAACTACCCAAATTCAAGATGGCTAGCCTTATTCTGATCTCTATGTTCAAACCGTCTACATTTGTCTTCCTCAGTTGGGATCAATGCAGTTGCATACCCTATTAACTTGTTGATTCTTATCTCATACTCTATCACTGTAAGCATGCCTTACTTTAGATCCAAAAATTCTTTCATCTTCCTATCTATAAAAATCTTTGGCGTATAATTCTCTACACCCTTAGAAAATCTTCCCGAGTCAAACTACAAGGTCTAGCAGTACTGTCTGGAACAGTCTTCCACAACTGATATGCAAGACCTTGCAGTAGTGAGACCGCATAATCAAATCTTTCATCTTCCTCATAGTCTATCTGGTTGAACACTCTTTCAATTCTCTCGAACCACCCTTCTGCCTTAGCACCCTTCTGCCTTAGCAGGGTCTGTACTTCCGTAAAAGTCTACAACCCCCTACGGTTTTAGTTTCTCATCTTCTTTCTCGCCCTTTCGAAATTCTCAAAGGCATTTGAGCAAATTCAAGTACAGGAAACTTTATATTGGCTCTTATAGACTTCATGTTAGCTTACTCTCTAATTTGATCTCTTAAGGAAGGTGACCAATAATAAACAAAAGTTGTGATCACTATCTAAACCTCTCACTATTTATCATATCTCTATACTTTTACATGTCCCTATAGATGCCAAACCATGCTCTGATACCAAAAATGCAACATCCCACTACCATAAGATATATACTCGAATATCCAAAGGACATTCAAGAACATATCCTATAATAATCGTATGTTAGAGCAAACACATATCCAGCTTACACATGGCTTCATCTACCTAATTAAAAGTCATCATAATTTAAAAACCATTCCTTGTACTTAGTGAAAAACGCTTACACTATATTTTACAATCCTTATATAAGTTCTAATCAAGAAACTATAAAAAATATAAGCTATAACTCTTTTGGTGTCAGCTGACAGGCCTCTGAGCCATAACTAGTCCAAAATGTTCCTCTAGTCCAATCTTAGAAACTAGGTCTCCTATCTCGTACCTAAAAAGCCACGTTGTAATTTTTATGAGTTTTGCGAATTCAATAAGTGAACCATCATTGATGATTTCACCCAAGGCAATTACACAATATCACATATTTCACAAATATTCATTCATAACATTTATAATCAAAATACTCACATTATCATGGCACATCATGTTGTCATTGTGAATTCAGAACCATACAGATATTTATACAAATGCAGATGCATATGAGATTCCAAATTTGTTATTATTGTTGTGACCAAGTGCCTTTCAGATACGGATACAGATGTTGGCCCATTGGGCTCAGTCATAAATAGAAATCACGGAGCAAAGCTCTATGTACAGAATACTGAGCTTAAAGCTGTTTTAAATTGGCTACTCTGGTCATAAACCCTTTATCTGAGCATGCATTTTATTAAATGCATCAAATATAGAATATACTATGTATAACAATCATTATGATGCACAGCCAGAATCTCATAATCATCGGACCTAAGTCCAGCATTCAACTTTTGTTGAGTATACAAATAGCATTCAGAATTCAGATACAAATAGAACACTTCCAATATATTCCTAAATATCAATCTCCTCGGACTATTAAAGTCTGAAATTTATAACAATTCACAAATAATTCAATACTTGGAAGTCAAACAAATCAAATCAATCTTAGGAAAACCATCTAGGTTGACTCACAGTAAGCTCCAATATGCTATTGCTTGGATGGTTCAGCAATGTCTGACTAGTGTCCAATGTGCTCCTCTATATCATACAAAACACATTTACATATATCACACTTTTGCACAAATGTATAAGTATTCCTTTATGCACATCTATGTATATAAAATATGCACAATGCATGTTCAACGACAATCCTGGGTATCTTATCATGATTCTTGTCACCATATCATTCATATATCAAAACCCTCATAAATATCATTTGTACTTAGGGTTTGGACCACAATAAAACAATGTGCAACTAATTTCGTAACCTAATTGATCATTTCAGATTTTTCTAACAACATACTTTTGGGTAAAATTTGCATGATCATTCTGATAAGGTAATTGACACAACTTTGCATGATCATTTCCATAAAATTGTTATCCAATTTCTTAAGTTTCTAATGACACCAAGATTATACAATTTGATTCAATATTCCAAATGTTATGCTTAATTTACTTTGGACTATTCTTTGAACTATATATGTACTATGTATTCTACTTCATGTCAGATTTAGTAATTCTTAATGACAGAATTTAAATTATCTCTTCATGCACGTTGTAGCCTTATGTCCCTAGTTCAATTTAAATTAAGAATCATTCCATTTGGATACCTAATGATCAAAATATAGTTAAAATACCAAAGTATGTTCAGTGAAATTATCCCAGTTATCACATTCCAGTACTCCTCAACATTTTCATCTTAAATCCAATAGTCAATCCATTTAAGATGGTTATAATTTTTGGTGGAGATGAAGACCAATGTGTTATTAGTTTATTGGTTTAAGTCTCATATCATTTGGATGTTGGGTGAAGAAGTTATAGCTAAAAGATCAAAGGATGTTCAGAAAATCATTTTTCTTTAGAAAGTTTTGACTCACGATCATACAGAGGCATGATCGTGAGTTTTCAAACCATCCTGCGAAGTCGGGATCATGCTGAAGCATGATCGCGCTTTCTGACTTTTTCATCAATGTGCACGATCGTGCATCCTTTCTTCTTTTCTCCAGAAATACGAAACCTAGTTTTCCTACTCTTCTATTTTACCAGATTTTCAACTTATAACTCTATTATCCACTTCCCATTTCGACTCCAATTCAGTTCAACTCCACATAGAACAAGTCAAAATTCATACTTAATATCAAATATCAAAACCGTATATCCTTCTTGCATATTTCAAATTTTCTGTAATTTTCTGTCTTCTATCTCTTCCCATTTTCAACTTTCTCTCACTACTGTAATTTTGATTCCAATAGTAACAATCCACAAACCAAAACAAAACCTATAGCCATATGGTTCTACATCACATTTTTTTGCTATTGTGTTTTTTAAACTCAATAACTCAAGACAAACAAATTAAAATCTCTTATTACTAACAACCATAAAAAAATCACTATTCATACAACTCCATTTCAGTTCAGCTTTTTTTGCACTTTTTCTTTCTTTTACTGCATGTTTATCTTCTGTACATTCAATATTTTTATCACCGAAATCCTATCCCATTCTTGCATGTATTCATTTCCAAATATTACATCATCATCAAAAACTATTCACGAAAATATTAAAATATGACTTACATGATATAACAAAATTTCCAACAGTGATTGCAGTGGATGAAGGATAAACAAGAATAAAGTTTACTTTGATGAAACCAAATACACAACAATAAACAACATGGTGTTTCGGTGTTGGTAAACAAGAAGAAGATTTTTCAACAATGCTTTTGGTGATGAGACATCAACAGAGGAATGAGCTACACTGAAATCCATACATTACGTGGCTACATTGCATGTCCTACATGTGTCACTTTTCAATACTGCCATATGTCACAATGTTACTGGTTATATTTACTAGTCTAAAATAGCTCAAATTTTTCAAAAATTTCCTAAAATTAACCAAAAATTTTGAAATAATCATAATACTGTCTAAATAAATTTTCACCACAAATAATACACAATTCACATTTTAATCACATTTATAACTTAGTTATACCCAAAAAGTGTCAATGAATGAATGTGCAATCATATTAATGTGAAAAAATCAATATTCTCATTTAGGTGCATGTCATATTCAGTTTAAGCATGATATGCATTTTCTAGTTTCTCATTAATTTCTTATAATGCACTATTCTAGCCTTAACATGGGTAATAAGATGTTACAATAATTATCCAACTATGTCTATTTACGACAAAATTCATTAATAAGATATCCTAAGACATATCTTAACAGAAGATATTAGTCTAGTTTAACTACCATACATCATATAACTTAATCATAACACATTGCAATTAAAGTTATGCTTAAATACTGACAATGTCATACATCGCACACATTGTTCAAAATATCAAAAAGGTTTAGGCCGACACTCAAAAAATCACTCTATATAAGGAATTCAAAACTATAATTAATTTTCATGTAAATTCACATAAAAACATGTTTTTAGTAAAACCTAACAACCTACCAGTTTCTAAATTATGATATTACCTTAAGTTAGGATTTTCCACTATTCTACACAAAATTAGAAATTATAATATACCAATGAATACAGTAAGAATCATTCAGCAATATCTGTAGT
>JANIPM010000231.1:63131785-63141817 GCA_027478405.1 Erythroxylum cassinoides
CATAATATATTATTAATAAGTCATAATGTTAGTACAAAAGTCACATATGTCCATTGGCCTAGGGCACATTACTAACAGATACATTGAACCAATTAGGTTTAACATACATTTAGTTCAATTAATAATGTCATCTTTTTCTTTATGTTTTGTGTAAGTATCGTAGAATGGGTGCTAGTAGAGATGTTTAAATCGGTTATCAAACAAGGCAATCCATTATCTCCTTTAACTTTTCCGTATTATGAGCTAACCATCTATACACATTAATATGAACCCATCCAGGAATATATCCTAATGAACTTATGAATAAGTTTAAATTAAACCCAAGAATGCTAAAATAGAGGTATAAAGAGAACTGACTCATTGATTATAAACAATTCAGAATCTAATTTATTAAGTATTTGAATACTAAAAGAAAGAAAATCCTCTAATAACTTTAAAGTTTAATGAGAAAAAGGAAAAAATAGTGATAGCTTTCAATTGAAAAATATTTTAGAAACTCTATTTAAATAGAAAGAAACATACCTTAAATACAAAGATTTTTTAAAAAAGCTAGACTTTTAAGCGGGACATAGCCGTGGACATGATTGTGGGTAAGACTATGTTGGTTACAAATTTTTTAATGTTAGTGGATATAATCTAGGATATGCATGTATATAAGACCATAGATCTCTTTGTAAGTTTACAAAATTGGACATGCCCATGACTAAGGACATAGATATTCCTCTTGCTTTAAGAAATTAGATATGATAAATGACATATATATATATGAAACCTTATCTTAAAACTTAACTTTTTAGAAATTTACATGGGCTAGTAAACAATCATGTTGAGGCTACGTTCACATCCAATTCTTTAATAGCTTAAATTAAGCTAACTAATACTTGCCATTCAATTTAGATTGATTTGGTATACGTAACTACTTCTCTCACAATACCACTTAGTTCATCTTAAAGACTTTTCTTCCTTATTCGTGTAATTGTTCCATTTAGCAAATTAAAAGGCTTAAAGGCAACTTGATTCCTATTATTACCTCTTTTTTCAAAAAGCTTTATCCTCGAGTTATCACTTACAATAAAATGAGTTAAATCAGAAGCACTAAAAGTAGTGCTCACATTATACTTGTTATGTCCAGTTTCTATTGCTTGTAATTGCCTTCATATCTTGATTTTGGTTACAAATTCTTATGTTTTGATCCAAATGAGAGATGAATTAAGTAAAAATGGAATTGCGTGCTTTTTAATTGGATTATTTTATAAATTTTTGCCTAAAAACTGAAAATTCACGTAAATAATTTGCATGAAAAGAAAAGAAAAGCAAAAAAAGGTGGTGTCCAACTTGTCACCACTGTGACTACCATTGTGACAGTTAAGTCACAGTGGTGACAGTTAAGTCACAGTGGTGACCAGCCCTTATCGGGTGACAAACAAAGTCACCCTCATGTCATTTTTTTACTCTAATTCAATAACTTATTACATGTCATGTGTAGGAAGGACCGAGAGGAGAAGTTTAATATGGAACGAGAAGCCATAGACACTTAGGTTAAGAATTAGAAATATATTAACTTAAGCAGTAATTAGTAGTCAGGCATCCATAATTAATTTGGATGATAACTGGTTGAATACGAAAGTTAGATTAGTTCATTATTCAAGTTGAAGTAGAACCTAACTATTAATTTTAATTAGACAACATTCAAATCATATTCCTTTATTCATGCATAGGAGATTAAATTAGTAAAATTAATACTCAAGAGCTTTCCATCTCGATTAATCTATTTGTCTTTACTTCTAATTGAATCAATTACTTTTCATTCTAATTTCATGACTTTAAAGCATTGACTCAATAATTAGGGATAGAATGTTTAAGATTGCATCTATTTTTATTTTTCGTTCAAGATTAACTTAGGTTAACCAGTTTCACTTCTGTGGGAGACGACCTTAGGTAATCACTATAAGTACCTCATATACTTCCAAATAGGATGGCTTAGGTAATTTTTAGAACTTTTCAAACATAATAAGTTTTTGATGCTGTCATCTGGGAGGTGTTTAGTGTTTTGAACTTGAATTAATTTAGATTGTTTTTATTTGCTTAAGTGATTTTGATTGTTTATGTTTGTTCATGCATGCATGTTTTATTTTGTTATTTTGTTAACATGTTTTATAATTTTTGTTATTAATTTAGTGCTTTCTGTAGTTAGTTTGTGCTAGGTAGGAGAACTTTAGGTAGTGAACTCACTTCAATTATGCTAGGAAGGAGATCTTTAGATAGAGAACCCGTCCCTTTTTATTGATAACATACATTGTTCACAACTATTTCAAGGGGATTTTGAAGACAATCGTAAGGAACTCAAGACTAAAGATCAAATTAATAACCACAAGTTAGGTGAAAGGCAGCTAGTGATGAAGGAGTATACTAGATCGGTATTTAGTACTACCACTTCGTGCATATATTTGGGAGAGGCAGCTAGAATGTACAAATTGAAGAGCATCCATTATAACATGTTGTCATCATTCTATGGGGTCCTAATGAAGACCCTTTAAACTTCATTCAGGAATTCTATAACACTCTCCAAACCTTTTCGTTGGATGGCCTAAATGAGGATCAACTCAGGATGAGGTGTTTCCTATACATATTGAAGGATCGAGCTAAGGCGTGGCTAATGACCCTTCAACCCAGTTCATTGACTACATAAGAAGACGAGTATAATAAATTCATGGAAAAATTATATTCCTATCAAAAGACATCTGAGTTGCGCACTAAGATAGCTACCTTCACTTAGATGGAGGGAGAGCCATTCTACGAAGCGTGGGAACACTTTAAGCTCTTGCTGATACGTCTACACCATCATTTTCCACTTCACATGCTAAACCAGTTCTTTTATGATAGGTTGATGCACCAGTGCTAGTACATGGTGGAAAATGCAATAGAAGGAGTTGTAGGAGAGAGGACAGCTGAAGAAACGTATGAAATCTTCGAAATGTTAGGGGCTAATTATTAACAAAAGAGCATAATGGGAAGAAGAACTAGAGTTTATAAAGTGAGCTTGAATCAAAAATTAGCTACACAGTTACTTGAGTTGACGAGGCATGTGAAAATGCTAATTACAACGTTACCCCAAAACATTCCAAATGAAGAGGTGTGTGGTATTTGTGGAACTTTTGGTCATGGCTCTAATGTTTGTTCATATTCTTACGAACCTTTGGTAGTTGGGGAAGAACAAGTTAATTCACTTAATGCTTTTTAACCAAGGGAGCAAAATGGTCCATACTCGAATACCTACAACCTTGGTTAGAGAAACCACCCCAATTTTTAATGGAAGACCAATAATCCACCAACATAACCCCAACAACAATACTAAAGTTTTCATAGGCTAAATTGTTACCAAAAGCAATCCTCAAATCAAAACCTGTCTAACAAGCCTTCCTTAAAGGAAAGCCTGAGTGCATTTATTGAGGTCACAGCTCAAAATCAAGAAATGAATAATAAGAGGTTCGGCTCTTTAGAGGCATCTATGAAGAGATTGAGATCTAGGTAGGGCAACTTGCTACTCAAATGCATAACAATCAAAAGCAAAAGTTTCCTAGTTAAACTGAGCAAGCCCAAGCAATTACTGTGTTGAGAAGTGGGAAAATGATTGATAAATCATGTTGAGTTTCCTTCTGAGCTATCTAGCACCAATGATCAAAAGAAGGAAAGCCTTACCCACGAAGAAGATGAGTGAAATGAGAAGAGCAATGGGAGAAACTCTCCAAGTCACATTCAAAAGGGTGAACAACTTAAGCATGAGACAAGGATAATGATGGAAAAAATTGCATAAGGTGACAAATCCTTATCGACCATCAATTCCATATCCAACTCACCTTAAGGAATTGAAAGAAGATGAGTAGTTTTCCTATCTATATCGCACGCTTTCTAAGGTCAATGTTAATCTAGCCTTGCTAGATATGATTAGGAACATTTCGACTTATGTCAAGTTCTTCATGGAACTAAGCACTAAAAAAATGAAAGTTTAAGCATAACGAAAAGGTGCTTGTTTTGGAAGTAGCAAGTGTAATTCTGTAGCCGCATTTACCCCTAAACTGAAAGATCTAGGACATTTTATCATGTAAGTATCTATAGGTAATGATGATGAGGTTAACAGTATGCTTTATCTTGGAGCAAGCATAAACCTTATGCCTCACTCTATTTAAGAGAAATCGGATCTAGGATAGTTAAGACCAACCAATATATGCCTGAAAATACCTAATAGGTCAATTCTTTATCAAAAGGAATAATGGAAGATGTGTTAGTGAAAGTTGGAGGATTGATTGCTCCCGTAGACTTTGTTGTCCTAGACATGGGGAAAGTGAAGGAGAAAGAAAAGGAGCACTCTATACTCCTTGGGAGGCCTTTTATGGCCACCACTAATTCCTTAATTAATGTGAAAAATGGTAAACTAAGCTTGACTGATTTGGGAGAAATAGTAGATTTTTCAGTCTTTTATATTGAACCTATTTCTACTACTACTGTTTCTAAAGACTGTTCTTTTGTTGATTAAGTTAAAGCTCATATTTTCATTTTGCCTTGTAGTAAGAAGAAGAAGAAGAAGAAGAAGAAGAAGAAGATGAAGAAGAAGAAGAAGAAGCTAGATTAGGTTAAAGAGAGTGATGAATGCTGTCATTGCTAATGGATGCAGCTGAATAGGAGTTTGGAAAATTCTTAGAGATGGATCCACATGAAAAAGAGGAAACAGTGGAATCAATCACTTTAAGGGACCCACCTTGAGCATGACCATTTAGATGTCCAGTTACAAGACTTTAAAGAAGCAACCCATTTAAATTATATTTATTTTCAATTATCTATTTGATGCTAATTTTCTTAGTGAACCTTAACTTAGTTTGTTTTCTTCATATGCACAAGTCCACTCTTCTGCCTCTTTTATCTATTTTCCTTGCAGTTGTTCTTCATTCCTCGATGTAGTATATCATATTCCACACTAGATCAATGCAATGATCACACCCCACATTTGTATCGTATTTCTATCCCTTTCTTTATTATTTGTTAGTTTAATTTATTTTAGTTTTAATGCATGTCTTTGTTTATGTTAATTTTTGTCCTTTTTCTTACATCCCTCTTTTACTTTTTGTCACATTAGGAATAGTGTGATGTTCAAGTGTGGGTGAGATTATTAGTTAAAAAAATTATTTATATGATTTGTGTTTTTTCCCATTTAATGTTTAGAGATGCATGACCATTAAATGAACTCGATCGGGATTAGAAATGCACAATATGAGTGAATGAGTATACTAGCATACTTAGACTGATTAACTTAGATTTCGATCAAAAGGACATTAGTTTGATGTGATAGATGAATGACATTTTTCTTTGGTAAGAATTTGCGCCATTTGAAATATTTACACCAAATTCAAGTATTCTTTATTGAGAGTGTTCTTTTATGATTGAGGAACTCTAGAACTAATCTTATGCAAACATTGAAATGATGAAGGCAATTAGGATTTGCCTCTTTTGCTTAAAAAGCCACCATGATGTGACCTTTAATGAACCCCCTTTAAGCTTAACATGAAACATTTTCTTTCGTTAAGTCCAAAATATAAGCCTTAACTTTATTATTTATCCTCTTCCTTGTAGCTACCATAAGGCAAGTTGAACATTTGAATGTGTATGATTTAGTTTAGGAAATAATTGTTTGAACAAGTCTGGGGGGAATCATAGCATATATTTGACTTCTGAGTTAGGAATGGGTAAGGTTATAATAATGTGTATCTCTCCTCTTCATTTTTTCTCTTCTAAACTTGATCTTGTTCTAAATAAATAAATGAAAAACATAAAAAAGAGAAAAACAAGAAAAAAAAAGAGAAAGAGAAAAAGGAAAGAAAAGAAAAAGAAATGGAAAAGAAAATAAAGGTAAAGAAGATGACCAGAAAATGAAAAGAAGACGAGAGAATTAGAAATAAAAGAAGAAGGCAAATTGATAATTTTGTTAAACGAGAGGAAAGAATTGAGTGTTTTATAGTTCATTGTTTTATATTATTTTAAATGCTCAATTTCTGTTGTGGTTTTAAACTACAATTTTCCTTTTTCCTATCCTTAGCTAGCCCCAGTACAACTGAAATAAAAAACTTCAGATTGATGTTTGTATTTGATATGAGTGATGGATATTGGATTAGTGAGGAAGCTTATGGTAGATGCCTTATGTGAAATAAATGATAAGTGAATACATATCCCACCTTTGAATGCTTGAGAGGATGGAGAGTGGAGTGAGTATTTATCACACTTGTTGATGGTTCTTTGAATTGAAGTTCTCATCAATTTTGGCTAAATATGCGAAGAATAGCTTATTTATGGAGTATTATGAGTTTCAAGTTTTTAGTTAAGTTCATTGAAATAATCGTTGATATCTTTAACTATAATTTGGGAAAATTGTTGTTTCCATTGTTTGTTTTTATAGTCTAATGTTCTTTATTTTTCTTGAGGACAAACATAGTTTAAGTGTGGGAGAATTGTTATGTCTAATTTCTATTGCTTGTAATTGCCTTCATATCTTGATTTTGGTTACAAATTCTTATGTTTTGATTCAAATGAGAGATGAATTGAGTGAAAATGGTGTGAATATTGCATGCATATTAATTGGATTATTTTGTAAATTTTTGGATCAAAAATGAAAGTTCACGTAATTAATTTGCATGAAAAGAAAAGAAAAACAAAGAAAGGTGGTGATTACCTATTATAATGGTGACTTAGCTTGTCACCACCGTGACACTTAAGTCACGATGGTGACCACCCTCAAGAGGGTGACAAACAAAGTCACCCCCGTGACATGTTTTTTCTTCAATTCAGAAACTTATTACATGTAATGTATAGGAAGGATCGAGAAGAAGTTTAATTTGGAAAGAAAAACTATAGACGCTTAGGTTAAGAATCAGAAATATAGTAACTTAAGTGGTAATTAGTAGTTTGGCTTCCATAATTAATTCAAATGATAACTGGTTGAATACGAAAGTTAGATTAGTTCATTATTCGAGTTGATTTAGAAGCCAACTGTTAATTTTAGTAAGATAACTTTCCAATCATTTTCCCTTAGTTATGCATAGGAGATTAAATTAGTGAAATTAATTCTTAAAAGCCTTCCATCTCAATTAATCTATTTATCTTTTTTCTGTTTGAATCATTTACCTTTCATTCTAATTTTGTGACTTTCTTTAAAGCTTTCGCTCAATAATTCAGGACAGAGTGTTTAGGATTGCATCTATTTTTATTTTTTGTTTAAGATTAATTTAGGTTAACTAATTTTGCCTTTATAGGAGAAGACCCTGGATAATCACTACAACTACCTCGTATATCTACAAGTAGGATGGCCTAGGTAATTTTTAGAACTTTTTGGACACAATAATACTTACATAGAAGGCCTAATTTATAAATATTATTATTAATCTGTTTAAGAACTTGAAATGGGCCATCTCTGCTTCTTTGTAACTTAGATCTTTTTTAATCTAGAAACCTCTCTTTTCTAATATGAGCCTATACCTAATCATGTTGTTTGTAGTTACTTCACCATTTCAACTTTCTTTTCACCATCCAAGCTCCTCCTCTTGTGAATAGGTAAAAGAACAAAATGTAATGGGGTTAATGAGTTAAATCTATAAACAATCCCAAGAAGTGATTAACCAATAGTTCTATGAACAATTTCATTTATATGCAAAGATTCAGTAAATGGAAAACAATATTTCTAATCAAATTATTTTGAATAATAACATGTAATAAAGTAATAAAATTCCTATTTGCTACCTTTATTTAACTATCCATTTGAGGATGACAAGTATTTAAAAATAACAATTTAGTTACAAACTTTACCTATAAATTAATCTAAAAAGAGCTAAGAAAGTTGATGTTGGGACTCGATTTTGAAACCGGAGCCCAACTGAAAAACGGAATCCTAAACGGAAACAGAAAGCGAAACTAAAGAACAGATCCTAAACGAAAGAATCGGAAGCGAAAAATAAGGAGAAAGTCAAAGTGAGCGAAAGTCAAAGAAAGCAAATCGGATCAAAAAGCGAAGGAAACAAATGGAATTTGAAAACTTAAGGAGCCATATAAAATTGAAAGGCTCGGAAATCATAAAGCAGAAACAAATCAAAAGCGGAATCGAAGGAACTGATTTACAAAATCTCATAATCAAAGAAACCAAAACGATTCAATCAAACTTAAAGGCAAATTCCGACATCTGAGAACGTAAACTTTCTAAATCAAAACAAATGTGTCGCGTTGGAAAACTATAAGACAATCGGTCTAAACCAATACAAAACGGTGTAAATTTTTTTTCCATACATTCAAAGCAATTTCAATTTCTAAAAAGACTTCAATATCCAATCCATCAACACAATCATCGGACTTCCTGTCCGGAATCCGAACACAATCAAACACATCCATACCCATAGCACTTCAATAATTCAGCTCAATCATCACAGTCATCGGACCTCCTGTCCGGAATCCATATCACAATCAATCATAATCATTACACAATTTTATACCCAACCATAATTCATCATACATAATTTCATAATTCAAGTCCTTATACAAAGTAATAGGTTACTCGGATTCAGACTATACCGAATGTGTAGACGCACGAAAATCTACATTCGGTTATATTTTCCTATTAGCTGGAGAAGCAATTTTGTGAAAAAGTGGAAAGCAATCCATCATTGCTACTTCCACTATGGAGGCTGAATTTGTGGCGTGCTTTAGGGCCACGATTTATGGATTATGGTTGCGTAACTTTTTGTATTGTGTGCATTTAAAGTTTTATTGTTTGATCACCAAGTAGTAACATGGGCCAAGTGGGAGATTCTTAAACTATTTAATGACTCATGTGACTTATAGATTTGAGTCCCATGAAAAGCACCTAAGATAATAGTTATTGGGTATTAAATAATGGATCTCAAATGAGTCAAAGACCCTTTTGCTCTCTCTTCCAATTACCAAATGACATGTCAATTAGTGGTACTTTATAAGTATTTAAAACTTATTGAATAGATATTCTAAACCATTGAAGAAGCTGCTAAAAGAAAGAAGAGAGGAAAGAAACTTCTTTCAAGAACATCAACATCTCACGAAAAAAATCATGGATATAAGTACGCAAAAATCACTCACTCCATAAATGTCTTACACTATAGGTATTAGTATAATTAATAACTGAAGCGTAAAAATACCCCTTGGGAACTAGATAAGCTTTGTTACAGTAAATAGTACCATTAAGTTTTCTTTTGGTGCGAAAACACATTTATATCTGACAATATTAGCATTAGAAGATGGTGGAACGAAAGACAGGGTGTAATTGTGATGGAAAACATTGAACTCATCAAGCAAGTTCTATCGCCAATATAAAAATTTATTAGCTTGGGTGAAGAAAGTAGGGTCAGAAATGGATGGATTTTTTGTGATAGTAGAGTAAGTAATGAAGCCAGAGAAGGTTCAAGGAATACGAGTGTGATCACGCAAGCAAGTGATCATTAGATGAGAATACGATAAGGAGGAGGAAGTAGTGGAGTTGGGGGAATAGTATTGGACCCCAAAAATTTCTTGGAAGTTAGAATTACTGTATGTGAAATGTTGGAAGTTAAAATCTAAAATGTAGTTGAAACATGTTGGGCACCATTTTCAGAACCCAACTCTTGTGAAAACATGAAGCCTAAGCATATTATCCTATAGGGTTATTTCCATGAACCCTTATTAGGCATCATCCCACAAGGGTGGCGTGCTCACAACAATCAAACATCAAAACAAAATTATTACAAGGCTTTAATGGCAGTTCAAGCCACAATACATCAATGTCTCAAATCTCCATATACGAAAGTTACATGAACTAATAATCCTTGAAAAGCAACTAAACCCTCATGGTTACAAAATCTAGCTTAAAAATACAAAAATGTGCATAATCGAGGTTAGGTCTTGACTCTCTTTTTGACGCAGAACGGAAGTTAAGAACGAAAAAAGAACGTTTAGACTCCGTTCAGGAGTTTAATCAATGTCGTTTGATTG
>JANIPM010000231.1:63190378-63200570 GCA_027478405.1 Erythroxylum cassinoides
ACTCGAACTGACTCCTTCGTCTGCTTTTCGAATTCTGCAACTGTGTTTCTTCGTCTGTATTTTTATCGTCTGTGTCTATATTTGCGTCTGTTTTACTATTCGCATCTGCGTCTGCGTCTGCTTTGCTTGGTGTCTGTGTCTGCTTTTCTTAGCGTCTGCGTCTGCTTTGCTTAGCGTCTGTATGACTTTGTCTGTCTGACTTCGTCTGTGTGACTTCGTCTGTCTGACTTCGTCTGTATGACTTTTTCTTTTTATTGGTTCTTTTTGTTATACATCAAAATGAAATCTTCGTAAAGTCAATTTGACTTAACACATCAAACCTGTGTAGACCACATACACCCACACCAGTCACATGCACCGCAGACGCACTTGCATCGCAATCACACTAGCACCACACCAGCACCACACTCACATCACACCCATGATGCACCAACATTGCACCTGCACGCCGACATGTTGCCATACCTTCTGACCCGCATCATTACACCATAGTCCACATATAGACCCAGTGGCCCGGTTACTCGACCTGCACTAGTCCACTACACTGACTTACATAGTTGCCCCGTTATAATTTAGAAAATACAAACAATCCAAATAAACAGCAATGTCTCTAAGAAAGGGATTGAATGAAGGTTGCAAAAAATTGCAATTGTAGATTTGCATAATTGTGGATTATGGAATACCACTATTGAATTATTGAATTATGTTGATTGTTGATTTGAATATTGAATTATGCATTTTTGTTATGCAAAATACCGAATATAGATAAATGAATATGAATTTATGAATTTATGATGAATTATGTATTTGTGTCTTATAACTTTGTATTGTGTAGTATAAGTGCGATTATATGTGTTAAATTGTTAGTTCTTGGTGAATTGTGTTAGATGAAATTGGATTGTGTAGTGTATATTGACTCTTAACTATGGAATGTTGATTAAATTTCGTGAATGAAAGGTTGTTAAATTAAAGTTGAAAAATAAGTTTTTAAGTTAAGAATTAGGAATTAAGTAATCATATTGATTAAAATTAGTTAATTAAAGTTAAGAATTAGCATTTTAGTAACAATGTTGATTAAAATTAGTTAAGAAAATAAAATAATGATAAGCATTATAAATTGAGTTATATAAGCAAACAAAATATATTAGTTTATAGTTGAATTATATGACTATATAAAATAGGTTGTAAACTTATAGTCGTGAGTTAAGGTTAAATATGTTATAATTGTGAGTGTATGTCTTAATGGTTGAATTATTTAATCATACAAAATGAGCTATCTAAGATGTATATGCTTTTATATTAGTTTTGAATTAAACAATACATATTTGGTGATAGTATTTGATAATGAAATTAGGTATTCTTTATTTTGGTACGAAGTTATTAGTTTTTTTTACATGTCTTTATTTATTTTACAGATAAATGGAGGAAAGTTCAAGTACTTATGATAATTTAGTCTCTTTAGGTGTTGAAAGATTCAATGATCCAATTTGGACTTATGCTAGATTGATTCTTGGAATGAAGAACCATACTATTTGTTTGCATTGTAACAAGCATTTGAAAGGTGAGAGAATCACTTTATTAAAGAAGCATTTAGTTAGAGTCAAAGGTGATGAAGGGCCTTGTAGAAAAGTGAGCCATGATGTGAAAGATAGAAGATAAAGATTAAACTACGGAATTAGTAGTGAAAGTTCTTTTATTATTGGCCAGGATGATAGTAGGGATGTTAAAGGTTGTAGTATACCTATTCAACAAGAAGGAAATGTTGCACCTAATGCTAAGGAAAGAAGAAGATGTATATCTAAATTTTTTTACAACACAAACAACTTTTAGAGCTCAACCTTCAATTTGTATTGCCTTATAACCTAGAGAAGTGGCTCATCATGTATACATGACAATTACTAAATAATGGTATGATTTAGGTATGACATTCAATACTGCCCAATCCTATTATTATCACCCTACGGTGGATGTTATTGCCTCAAACGGTCCAAGGTACAAAGTTTCCTCAATTGATGACTATAAAGGTATACTTCTAAGCATCTTTGTTTATAAAATAAAAAGTTATTTGGATGATAGAAAAATAACTTGAGCTACTTATGAGTGTTTAATCATATATGATGATTGGACAAATAAAAGACATAAGCCTATTATTAATTTTTTTGGTTTATTCTACAAACAAAACAATGTTTTAAAAATCTATTGATGCATCTAGCATTGTTAGGAATGATGATACTCTATTTTAGATATTTGATGAAGTTGTAAATAAAGTTGGATCAGAAAATATTATTTAGTTCATTGCTAACAATGATTTGGCTTATAAAGCAGTTGGAAGACGATTGCAAAGCAAGTATACTTTCTTTTATTGGACTCCTTATACTGCATATTGCTTTGATCTAATGTTGAAAAATATAAGAGATGCTAGATATTTTCTTATTATTGATGAGACTATGCAGAAAGCAAAAAAAGGTGACCAAGTTCATTTGCAATCATGCATGGGTTCTGTATTTAATAAGAAAGGATTTCATCAACGATAGGAATTTGTGCATCCTCCTATTACAAGATTTACAACTAATTTCTTATTACTTTAGTATTGTATCTTGATGAAGGAGCTAAGGTAAATGTCTACAAGTGATATATGGGTTGCATCTTAACATGTTAGGGCTATATTGGATTGGAGGTTTCTAGAATTATACTTAAAGATCATGAAAGTTGGTGCTAATGTCAGTTTGTTATCCGAATTTATGAGCCTTTTAATTAAGTTGTTTCATCTAGCTAATAGTAATAAGAAAGAAACAATAGGTTATTTTATGATGTCATAGAGGGGGCGAAGGAAGCAATTAAGATCATATGATAATAGGACTTCTTTGTATACACCTTATCTTTTAGTCATCAATGTGAGATAAGAAAGACAACTTTAATCTCCCTTGTTTATAGCTAAGGAATTTTTTTAATCATAGTATCTATTTCATAATAAGTTTCACAAAGAAAGTTGAAGTTAATAAGGAATGCTATTAACCATTACAATAATTGTTGTCTAAGAGATGATACAAGATCTCCTACGCTTATAAGTGGAGATTTACAAGGATGTTTTTAGTAATTTTGAGGTGTCAATTGCTATTCATCAAGGAGAAAAACTTAATTCATGTATATATTTTTCATTTTTATTAATTGTTTAAAATTAATCATCACTTTATTTTATTTATGATGATATTCATGTATATATTTTTTCATTTTTATTACTTGTTGAAAATTAATCATCACTTTATTTTATTTATGATGATACTTATATTGTCTTACAATTGCTTGGTGAGAACAATTCAAAAATGGTGTTTCATAATGGTAAATATTTGCAATTCAAATTCTAAATCAATATGTGAATGCAATAGGGTGTGAAAGGAATTGAAGCTCATTTAAATTCTTTATTTGAAGAAAAGGAATAGATTAGAGTACAAAAGATTAAACAACTTGGTATTTGTTCAATATAATTTAAAGCTTTGGGAAAAGTATGTTCTTATAATTATTAAGTTAGATATAATTGTTTATATTTCAATTTTATTTATTTAGTATGGCTTTTAATAGAACAAGTAGTTATGTATATCCAATTTGCCTTGACCATGTAAATCTTTTAGTGAATTAAGTTTTTTAGGAACTGAGTTTGATAGATGAGAGTGATTTCAAAGATAATATTGAATGGGAAGTATTAACATATTATTTCATGCCATGAATTTGAATGACGATGGTGATAAGATTCCTCTAAATTATGAAAATTTTGTACTAAATGAAAATTGAGGTCAATGCAATTTGAGCGGTTCAATTGATCGAAATTCCAAATATTAATTTCTCCTCTCCTTTTCATTTTACACATATTTGATTTATATGTTAAATTCTATATTTGCAATATAAATATAATTGTAAATATTTTTGTTTTAGGTTTTACTTTTATTTCAGCATAAACTCTTGTTGTAAATTGTAATAGTTGAGAGTCATAAATGCTTATTATTATTTTATTTGATGTTTTGGTGTAATTATTGTTTATTATATGATAAAATTATAACTTTTTAGTACTTTGTATTGTCTTCAATTTTATATTTGTATGATAATTAAATCATTTTTATTATTAATTACAATTATGATTTATATTTGAAATATATGAAAAGTATTATTAAAAAAAATAAGTAGATTGTTGACATTTCAAATTTCTATTATTATGATTTCTGGAGATATAGTTAATATAAACTTTTAAATTATACAATACAACATATTGATGGACTTTTTTAAAAAAATTCAAAAACTATTTTATAAAATTTTAAAAATTATCCATAACGATACCTAATATTTATACCAGAATCAAATCTAGTATTAATACTAATATGATATTCATAAAATTGCATTGACACATGACTACCGAGGCTTAAAGTCTATAAGTTGTGCCCAGCCTTAGCCTTCAATGACATGCACAAATCACCAGTCCTATATCATTAGTGTAACATCGGCAATTTGGCCTAATGATAAGGAAGTATTTACATGAATGCAATCTTTATAAGATACAAGAGATGGAAATAGTTGTATAGGTATCCAATTTCGGTACTTCGATAAAAACATAAGAATAATCAAAAATAAGTTTCAAGGAAATTTCAAAAATCACATCAAGGTTTCCTTTGGAACTTATTGATAATGTTAATGAAGAAGACACCAAGAAGAACAAACAAGAAGTAAAGTGAGGGACATAATAGGAATTTCACTCAAAAGGCTATAATAAGACTTCACTAATACAAGATGGCCTATACAATTATGTTACAATAGAATACATCCCAGCCCTTTGTTTTCTTCTGTATTTACTGACAAATGTATGGTCAATATTGAACCAATAATTGTATAAATATACAAATGAGCAAATAACAAAATATACATAAATTCTACACGTAAATTTCTTTCATGGTATCAGAGCTATCCTTGACCAACGTTAACAATAGAGGGAAACTCTGGGTCATCCACCACCACTCTAAATGGTACATTATCATCCTCTCTTGATTTTTCAGCCCTAGAAAAGACCCCAAACTTCAATCTTCCCATCAAGCTTGATAAATAACAACTTTTGAGGTTGAAAACTTTGTCATCACAAGACCTCCTCCTCAGTTCATCACTGTAGACATAAACCAAGTCATCAAAAATTCAAATTTCAAAACATGCCAAAGTACATACCAACTACTACTATGCTAGTTGTTTTCAACTATCGGAGAAGAAGTAATAACATAGGTAAAACATTCCAATTCATCCTACCAAGTTTGGCAAATTTTGGAGAATCTTTATGCTCAAACTTCCATGGTTAGAGTTCTACAACTAAAGCATTAACTTTAAACAATTAAAAAAGGTTCACACACCATATCAGAATATATGAAAAAACTTAAAACCATAAGATACTCACTTCAAGTAGCAGGACATGCAATCACTGAGTATGAACTAATATTAAATGCTTTAAATGGCCTTGGTCATGAATATGGTGCTGTTGTGGTTTATCTAACACATTCTATGAAAACTTCAACTCTACAAGAAGTGCAATACTCTCTTATGATACATGAAACAAGAATAGAGTAGTTGACACAATTAATCAAGAAGATATTTCATCAACGACTACATACTCTACAACTTTTAAGCAAAACAATCAACGAGGAAGAAGTGGATCTAGAGGAAGAGGAAATCATTGGAGAGGAGGCAAATGGAATGGAAACATAATCTTTTGTCAACTTTGCCATAAATCTGGACATGAAGCACTGAAATGTCACAAAAGGTTTGATATATCATGGCAAGGTAACATTACCCAACCATGGAGGTAGAACATCTTCACTCAACAAACACAGAACAATGCACAAAACTGTTCTCAATCTGATTTGGCTCAAAATCAACATGGATATCCTTCCAAAAAGCAGTAAATAACAATACATGATTTATAGATAGTGGAGCTACAAATCATGTAACAGCAAACCTTAATAATCTGTCAACAAGTTCAGAGTACAGTGGAAATGATCAACTCACTTTTAGTAATGGTAACTCTCTTCCTATTGCTAATATTGGCTCATCTTACATACATTTTCCAGATAACACACACACACCTCTTGCTTTAAAACAAATTCTACAAGTTCCAAACATAACCAAAAATCTACTGAGCACTTCTAAACTTACCAAAGAAAATAAAATTTCTGTTGAGTTTGTTAATGAAAGTTGTCTATTTAAGGAAAAAGTAACAGGGAAAATTCTGCTCGAATGAGTGCTTCAAGATGGCCTCAAAATTAGGCTAGTCATGTAAACATACCCTACTCATAAGTAACAAAAAGTTTCTTCTCTTTTAAATGGTAGTCGTTGTGAAACAAACATAACACAAAAAAATGTTAATGTTTGGCATACCAAATTAGGACATCCTTCCAACAGTACCTTAAAACAAATTCTGAGTTCAATGAAGTTCAATATTAATCTTAACGACCTGTCCCATTATGATCCCTGTAAACAAGAAAAATTGCATTAACTACCTTTTCAAACTTATGACATAACTGCTCAAAATCCATTAGACATCATATACTCCGATATTTGGGGACCCTCTCCATATCTCTCAACTAAAGGATATAAATACTATCTTATTTTTGTTGATGCCTACACAAGATTAACATGGTTTTATTCCCTAAAATTAAAATCTGATACTCTATCAGTTTTTGTCAAATTCAAATCCAATGTTGAACTCCAATTGAACATAAAAATCAAAGCTCTTCACACTGACATAGGAGGTGAATATAAAGCCCTCTTACCTTACCTCATAAAACATAGAATACAACCACGTTTTAACTGTCCTTACCCTCACCAATAAAATGATGTCTTCGAGCGAGAACACCGACATATCACTGAAATGAGACTAACTCTTTTATCCTATGCTCACATGCCACTCACCTTTTAGTTAGAAGCCTTCTCTACAGCCACCTATCTCATCAATAACCTCCCATCTCCAAGACTAAACAATCTCTCACCATTTGAAAAGTTGTATAACAAACCCCCAAATTATCTCTATCTTAAAACATTTGGTTGTAATTTCTTTCCTTATCTCAGATATTATTCTCACTATAAATTTGGGTTTCATACCACCAAATGTGTTTTTCTTGGATATAGTTCAATGCATCAAGGTTACAAATGTTTGAATAATCAAGGGAAAATCATCATCTCTTATCATATGGTCTTCAATAAGGAAGAATTTCCATTTCCTCAAAATTTTCCCACATACTCAAATCATCTTATAACTTCACCAAATCTTCTTATCTTCTTCACTCTAACCTCAACTTCACCTGTTTAAAGGTTGTCACGACTCACTCCTCTCCTGCAGAATGTTCTTACACAACTGAATCCTCTAACAGACATGTAAACTCTCAGAATCCTTACTCACCGTCACATTCTACAATTTTATTAAACAATCAAAATACCTTAGCTAATCCCATTATGTCAAACACACCAAACACTAAACCCAATCCTTCTTTCCCATTAACACAAAATAATCATCCTATGCAAATTAGCTCCAAAATTGAAATTTTTAAACCCAAAGTTTATTCCTTCTCCCTTACTTTAAATTCTCACACTAAAACCATAACAGTTTACGAAGCTCTAAATAATCCTATATGGTTTCAAGCTATACAAGATGAATGCAATGCTTTAAAAAAAATCACTATTGGACACTTGTTTCCAATAAGCCTACCATGCAAATTTTTGGCACAAAATGGGTGATCCATACCAAATATAATGCTAATGGGAGTGTCTCTAAACATAAGGCTTATTTTGTCACTAAAGGGTTTAATCAAACCCCTGGCATTGACTTTTTAGAGACTTTCAGCCCTGATGTGAAAGCCTCAATAATCAGAGTAATTTTGTCACTTGTTTCTCATCATTAGGATATCCAGCAAGTTAAAATCAACAATGTATTTCAACATGGGGACTTATATGAAACTGTTTATAAAAATCAGCCATGAGAATTTGAAAGCAAAACACAACTGCATCAGATTTGCAAACTGGATAAAGATCCCTATGGGTTGAAATCAGCCCCTAGGATTTGGTTTCATAAACTGAAACATGTAGTTCTCAGTGGAGGTTTCATAATTGAAGGTCAGATACTTCTCTATTCTATTTAAACAATAATGGAATCATTACAATGCTACTAGTCTATGTAGATGATATTCTAATCATAGGAAATTTAACTGAAGCCATTCATGCAGTTATCAGTCAATTACAGTCCCAGTTTCCACTTAAAATACTTAGAAGCATAAATCATTTTCTCAATTTTGAAGCATATAAAAACAGAAATGGATTATATCTTTCATAGAAACATTACATCGAAGATTTACTTACCAAAACCAACATTTCTTCGTGTAAGCCCAGTTCCATTCCAATCATTACAACAACCAAATTATCTTTATGTGATAGCACAACCTTTGAACACCCAACACTCTATTGAAGTATCATGGGAGTACTTCAATAAGTGTGTAATAAAAGACTAGACATAAGCTTCGCATTAAATAAATAAAGTCAGTTTTTACAGAATCCTCTAAATAAACACTAGATTGTAGGTAAAAGGGTTCTGCATTACCTGAAAGGAACTTTAAATCTGGGATTGTTTTTTCAACCATCATCTACTCCTCTCGACCTCGACGCCTACAGTGACTCTGACTGGGCCAGCTCTCCCGATGATCGAAAATCAACAACTAGAGGATGCATCTTCTTAGTGGGAAACCTCATTTTTTGGATCTCCAAGAAATAATCTTCAGTAGCTCGGTCTAACATCGAGTTTGAATATCAAGCCCTCTCACAGGTGTCTACCGAACTCATCTACCTCACATCCCTACTATTTGAGTTAGGGTTCTCTCTTTCTCACAAACCTACTATGTGGAGCAACAACAACAGTTCTCGATCGCAGGCTCAAAACCCACTCTTTCACTCAAGAACAAAACATATCGAAGTGGATGTACATTTCATCATAGACAAAGTGGAAAAGGGAAAACTTGAGGTCATTTTAACACTAAAGACCAACTTGCCGATATCCTCACAAAGCCCTTGATAGCGGAGAGATTTTTCTCTATGATTACTAAAGTAAACCTAATTCAAAGCCCTCGGTTCAGTTTGAGTGGGGGTGCTAACAAAGAACATACAAAAAAGAAGTAAAGTGAGGGATACTCAATAGGAATTTCACATAAAAGGCTATAATAGGAATTCACTAATGCAAGCTGGCCTGTATAATTATGTTACAACATGATACATCTTAACCCTTAATTTGTTTTGTTCTGTATTTACTAACAAATGTATGGTCAGTATTGAACTAATAATTGTATAGATATACATACGAGCAAATAACATAATATACATAAATTCTACACATAATTTTCTTTAAGATAAAACCACTACAACAAATCAATAGAATTCATGACGTTTAAAAAAAACGTCCTAAATTTTTTAGAATTTTTGTGACGTTTTAAAAACGTCACAAATTTGTCAGACCTTTTGCAACGTTTCAGCAATAAAACGTTGCAAAATAAAAATCGCGACGTTTTGCCGGAGAAAACATCGCAGAAGGCTGAATAAAGTTATCAAATCGGTATTTAATTACTCCTCAAAGTTGCAAATAGAAATATCAAAGAGTACTATGGAAAAGGGGTTAAGGTTATTGGCGTCGAGGAATCCCTACGAATCGTCTCTTCCTCCTCCATTTTCTCCAACTCTCACCGTCAGTCACCGGAAGCTACTGCTGCTGTTGCAGCACCCGAGCCCACCCCAGATCTTCCACCCAAAACCCTCATCGGCAACTGTCGTATGTGCCTCGTCGAAGTCGAGAAGTCTCCTAAGCCCGTGGCTTCTTGCGCCATGCCTGCTCGCTCATTCCAATTGACGAGCGATGTAAGATGCAAAGAATACGCTGATGTTGTTTCAATTCGTCTTCGTTTTTTTTTGTCGATTTTCTGGTTGAGGTTTCTTTAGTAACTCACACTATGTATAATTTACCTTTTGGGTTTGATTCGGTTTGCTTATTTACTTGAGGATTTTCGTTTTTCTTAGGAATGAAGATTAAAACTGATACACCCATTGCAAAGAAGGCACGCGAAGGTGTGATGGAGTTTCTGTTCATGAATCATCCCCTTGATTGTCCAATATGTGACGTTGAGCGTTCTTCGAA
>JANIPM010000231.1:63314948-63327318 GCA_027478405.1 Erythroxylum cassinoides
TCCTTGTTCTTGATTCTCTGGTTTTCAAAAGGATTGATTAATCTCCAGTCTCTGTGGATACGACTCTACTCACTCTAGCTACAATTTAATTGATTTTTCAGGAGTAGATTTTATTTTTGGTGGATTCGACACCCATCATGTAGTTTGAGTTTGTGACATAATTTTAGGAACTAAAGAATGCTCTTCATCATCTGAATCAGCTACTATTGTCGAGGGTAGTTCTTCATTAAATACCATATGTATTGATTCTTCTATCCTCTTTGGTATTTTATTATAAACTCCAAATCCTTTCCTAGTAGTACTGTAGCCTAAAAAAATAGCTTCATTTGATCTCGCATCAAATTTTCCAAGGTTGTCTTTTCCATTATTTAATACGAAGCACTTGCAATTAAACACTTGAAAGTAAGCAACATTCAGTTATCTTCCTTTCCATAACTTATAGGGGGTCTTTTTTAGAATAGGTCTTATAAGGCACCTGCTAAATTTGTAACAAGCAGTAGATACAGCTTCTGCCCAGTAACCATGAGGTAGACCACTTCCACATAGCATTATCCTGGCTATATCAACAAGAGCTCTATTCTTCCTCTCAACAACTCCATTATGTTGAAGAGTTCTTGGGTATGAAAAATTATGAGTTATACCATTTTTATTATAGAAATCTTCAAATTTTCTGTTATCAAATTCTCCTTCATGATTGCTTCGAATTGATGTAATGAAGTACCCTTTTTTAATCTGAATTTTTTTGCAAAACTTCTCAAAAACTTTTAAAATATCATCCTTATTTAATAGGAAATAAACCTATATAAATCTAGAATAATCATCTACTATAGCAAAACCATAGTGTTTACTGCCAAAGATTTAAGTCCTAGTAGGACCAAATAAATCCATATGTACAAGTTCAAGCAGTTGGTTAGTAGAAACAATGTTTTTAGGAGGAAAGCTACTTTTGATTTGTTTTCCTTTTAAGCAAGCTTCACAGATCTCATTACTCTCAAACTTCAAATTTGATAGTCCTCTTACTAACTCATTTTTAGATAATTTTAATAAGATGCTCATGCTAGCATGTCCAAATCTTCTATTCCAGATAAATGAATCCTTTTCTAGTGAAACAAACACTTAACATTTTATGAAGACATGTCTTCCAATTAAGCACAATATATGTTCTGATTTCTAGGATTAGCAAATGCAATATTATCACTAAGATTATCAATTATTCACAATGGGATGCATAGAAAGTGACTCTATAACCTTTATCACATAATTTACTTGCACTTATCAATTTATATTTCAATCCATCAATATCAAAAACATTATCAATAGAAGCAGAATTAAAGTCACCAATTCCAGTTACTTTTGCTTTGTTTTTATCAGTTAAGACAAGATTACCTCCATTTTTCCTTTCAATATAGTTAAAATGTGATATTTCACCTATCATATGTCTTGAACAACCACTATCAACTATCCACTAATTTTCTCTTTTCTCTGTTTTGAAGCATATCTGTAGAATGTATTATTTGATTTTAGGGTCCCAAATTTTTCTCCGTCCTTCTAGGTTAGTAGTTTGACCTTTTGGTCTCCAAACATACATTTGAGATGATTTTTCATTCTCTGAAAGTTACAGGAATGACTAAGATGATCATTTCTACCACAGTAAATGCATAAAATAGATGAATGAGAATTACTATAGTTTTTTCCATTTATTAGGTTCTCACTATTTTGGCTATTGCTACTATTAGATTAACAAAGAGATTCTTATATGGCCTAATATTATTATTTTCATTATATCCTATTCTAGCCTTATCAAAAACACCTTTACCATTCCCAAGTAACACATCAAGATTATTCCTTTCATCAACAAAATTAGCAAGATCTTTCTCTGGAGAATTTTTTTTTTTGCAAATTTCTCTTTCTCAAGTTCAAGAGTAGCAACTTTTTCTTCTAATTGATTTAGCTAAACAGAATCATTCTTAAGTAATGCATTCTCTAACTGACTTCCTTTTGTTCTAAAAATTCCTTTTCAGAGGCTTTTTGCTTATTATCATTGTCGAGGGACATATTTTTAGACAACAAATTCTTATTCACAACCTTTAATGACATAATCTTAGTCGTCAAGGATGCATCATTATTTTTGGATTTCTCAACCTTTTTGAAATACTACACTATTAATTTTTAGTACTGATTATACAATTTATGATATGCAACTCTTAATTCATCAATTTCAACATCATAGTCAGAATATTATAGCTCATCATCTCCTAATTCAGCCATAAAACAAATGTTGCTAACTTCTTTAGGCTCTTCTTCTTCAAAGTTTTCAAAATCCTTACTCGACCAAGCTGTAGTCATAGCTTGCTTTCTGGGTTTTCTATTCTCTGTTTTGTCCTTTAGAAGAATGTTAGCTCAAGGTTTATTTTTTAACAATTTTGATGATAATTATATAATATTTCAAAATTCAAGTTGGATTTATTTCCTTGTATAAATAACAGTATTCTTTAAAGGAAATAAAATCATAGGAAAATTACTTCCTTTTTTGTAAGAACCCTCTTAGTAAACTTTTCTTATTAACATCCAAGAGGATCTTATCTTTTCAAACAATTAGCTCTGAAAATTTTTGTTCTAATAGAAATGATATTGAAAATCCAAAGTCAAACTACTAGCGTTAAAGGACCCAGAAAGATTTGGGTACCTAAATTGAGATAATACACTTTGCAAATATGCTTCAAAACGGAGACAAAGGAGAATCAATGGATAGTTGATAACGGTTGTTCAAGACACATAACAGGTGAAATATCACATTTCAACTATATTGAAAGGAAATATGAAGGTAATGTTGTCTTTGTCGATAAAAACAAGACAAAGGTCACCAAAACTAATAAAATCGATGATTCTAACTCTACTTCTATTAATAATGTTCTTTTTGTTGATGGATTGAAACATAACTTGCTTAACATAAGTCAATTAAGTGATAAAGGTTACAGAGTTACTTTCTGTAGATCACATTGTGAAATAATTGACAATCTTCATAATAATATTGTTTTTGTTGGTCCTAGAATTCATATACTATGCTTAATTGGAAGATATATCTTCTCAAAGTGACAAGTGTTTTGTCTTAATAGAAAAGGATTCACTTATCTGGCACCGAAGACTTGGACATGCTAGTATGAGCATTTTATCAAAATTATCCAAAAATGAGTTAGTAATATTTGAGATTCTCTAAATGTGTAATTCAACATAAGAGCATGCAAGGATAAAAGAGAGGAACAGAGGGAAAGCAGGAGGAAGAAAAAATTGGTTCAGGGAGAATCTAGTGTAGAAAGTAAATACATATCAAGAAGATAAAAGAAGGAACTTGATTAAGGATCCTTCTCCATGCTCCTTGAGGAAGGCGATACCTAGCGATAGAGAGAATCTCACCAGTAAACTTGACTTGAGAAAAGAAGAAAGGAATTAGATGAAGAAGAAGAAAGGAAGGAAGAACCAAATAGAACTATCTCACTTACGCGTTTTAGTTGAGGAACGAGACCTTCATCACCACTAAATAAATCAACCCTAATTAGGGAAGATGATGAGTAGCGAGAAGTAGAGGAGATGGGAATTTTCTTCTTTAATCTAGAACATTCAACAATCAAGAAACTTGATCGTGTTGTAAATGTAGGGACCCAGAAATGTAGTCGCTTCTTATTAATAAGGTAGTTAGAAGTCATTGGTTGATTTTGGCAAAGGAGTATAACTCCGAAAGTTACTGTACTATTCCTTGACTCATTTTCAATATATATACTCCATTTAATTTTTCAAAATAAAAGAGGACTGCCAAAATTGAAATTTGAGAGCAATCACATTTGTGAAGCTCATTTAAAAGGAAAACAAATCAGTATCAGCTTCCTTCCTAAAATATTGTGACTACTAACCAGTCACTTCAACTTGTACACATGGATTTATTTGGTCCTACTAGGACTCAAAGTTTTGTTGGCAAACATTACAGTTTTGTTATAGTAGATGATTTTTCCAGATTTATATGGGTTTATTTTCTATCAAATAAAGATGATACTTTTGAAGTCTTTAAGAAGTTTTATAGGAAAGTTCATAATGAAAACATTACATTGATTTGAAGTAATCATGGAGGACAATTTGATAACAAAAAATTAGAAGACTTATGCAACGAAAATGATATAACACACAACTTCTCATGCCCAAGGACTCTTTAACAAAATGGTGTTGTTAAGAGAAAGAATAGGACTCTCATAGATATGGTCAAAACAATGTTATGCCAAAGTGGCCTATCTCATAGTTACTGGGATGAAGCTGTGTCAACTGCTTATTATATAATCAATAGGTGTCTCATAAGACCTATTCTAAAAAATACCTCTTATGAGCTGTGGAAAGGAAGAAAACCAAATATTGCTTACTTTCAAGCATTTGGCTACAAGTGTTTTGTTATAAACAATGGAAAAGACATCCTTGGAAAGTTTGATATGAGATCATATGAAGTTATCTTTTTAGGCTACAATACCGCTAGTAAAGGATTCAGAGTATATAAAAAAAGAAAAAGAAAATAGAAGAATCGATACATATGGTATTTGATGAAGCATTACCTTTGACAACAACTAACTCAAATGATGAAAAGCATCCATTGGTACCTAAAAATACATCAAAGAATCAACCTACACCTATAATACCTTTAGAATTACAAAATCAAGAAGGCTTCTTTGAAACTAGAGTACAACAGACTCCTCAATCTCAGCAGGAATCTATGCAACTAAAAACACCAAGAGAATGGAGAGGTCTTGACACACATCAATATATTCTTGGAGATCCCTCTAAAAGTCTAAAATAAGATCATCATTCAAGAACAACTTTGTTGCTCTCATCTCATAAATAGAACAAAAGATCGTTGAAGAGACCCTTACTGACGAAAACTAAGTTTCAGCCATGAAAGATGAACCGAATCAATTTGACAAAAACAAAGTCTGGAATCTAGTACCTCGCCCTTAAAATAAGTCAATCATGGGAACTCGGTGGGTATTTAGAAACAAACTTGATGAAAATGGTAAAATGATTAAAAAAACAAAGCTAGACATATAGCTCAAGGTTACAACCAACAAGAAGGTATTGATTTTAATGAAACTTATGCACCTGTTGCTATATTGAAATTGATTAGAATTTTACTTACCTATGCATGCTATAGAAACTTCAAGTTGTTCCAAATAGATGATAAAAATGCATTCTTAAATGGTTACATTAACGAAGAAGTATTTTTTAAGCAACCTCCAAGTGTGAAATCCATCTGGATTACGTGATAAAGTTAACCAAAGCTCTGTATGGTTTACAGTAGGTTCCCCAAGCATAGTACGAGAAATTAAGTAACTTTCTACTTATGAATAACTTTGAAAGAGGAATGGTTAATAAAACCTTATTTATTAAGAGAAAGGAGAATGATTTACTTATAGTGCAAATATATGTTCAGGACATAATGTTTGGTGCTACTAATCCATCCTTTTGTGAAGAATTCTCAGCATTAATACAGGGGGAGTTTGAAATAAGCATAATGGCAGAATTATTTGGATTACAAATCAGACAAATAGAAAAAAGAATCTTCATTAGCCAAGACAAATATATAAAGAAACTCATCAAGAAATCTCATTTTAAGAATGCCAAACCAATGGTACTCCTATGTAAACTAGAACTAAACTTAATAAAGACAAAGAAGGCAAAGTTACAAATGAGATAAAGTATAGAGATATGATTAGATCAATACTATATCATGCAAGCTCAAGACTAGAAATTATGCTTAGTGTGTGTATTTGTGCACGCTTTCAATCAAATCCAAAAGAAAGCCACCTTCAAGCAGTCAAAAAAAATCTTTTGATATCTCCACGAAACTATGGATTTAGACTATGGTATCCAAAAATTGATTCATTTGACATATTGAGCTATTATGATGCAAATTATGTAGGTGATAAATTCGATCGAAAAAACAAAAGTGGTTACTGTCAATTTCTTAAAGGATGTCTAGTATCTTGGTCTTGTAAGAAGCAAAATTGCACAGTGCTTTTAATGGCTGAAGCATAATACATATCAGCTGCTAGCTGTTGTGCACAAATCTTATGGATAAAGCATCAACTACAAGATTTTTCTCTAAACTTTTCTCATATTCCTATATTATGTAATAATACTAGTGTTATAGAGCTTTCTAAAAATCTAGTGCATCATTATAGGACTAAGCATATAGAAATTAAACATCATTTTCTTAGAGATCATGTTTTAAAAGGAACCATTGATCTTCTATATGTTAATACTAAGAATTAAGTAGCTGACATTTTCACCAAGTCACTCTTTGAAGATAGATTTCGTGTGTTAAGAAAAGAGCTTAGTATGTGCAAACTCTCTAATATTATTTCTGTATGAATATTCTCTGTTACTTGTCCCTGCATTTCGTTTAGTAGGCTCCTTTTATTTTGTTTCCTTAAAAACTCTCTCTTAGTTTAGTACGCTCTTTAGAGATTAGAAGGCTCCTTTTTTTTCAGAAAACTTCTATCGAGTTAACATTCTAAGTGACATGTGTCCTAAAAATAGGGAGCCATTCATGGTGTCCTTTCAACTTTTTCAAAAATGTGTGTCCAGTCTAATAACTCTACATACGCATCTATTAGAAGATATGCAACTGATTATACTTCCTATTCTGGCCTACATGTCTACTAATCCTCTCACAAGATCAGTGCTCAAGAATCACTTAGTATACCCTAAGCAAACTTCTCTCACATTCTCATCTCTGTCATTCTCATCTGTGCCACTTATTCTCTCTGCACCCTAACTCTCTGCATTCTTATTGCCTCTTGTTTTTCTCTCTCAAACTTCACAAAGCTCTTTTACAATAATAAGAACAAAATTAAAAGGACAAAAGAAAACCCCAACTTCTTCTATTAACCATGATGAAGCTCGTATTACTGAACTTTCTTCTCTAAACCTCAAGAGAAGAAAGTGCCTAAAATATACTGGATTACAAATAAAAATGATTCAGATGAAGAATCTACTCAATTGATTAGAGAACCACGGACTAGAGGAAATCTTGCAAAACAAGCTGAGAAAAATTTTGAACAAAAGGAAACCACGAATGTTGAAAAGAAAGAGGAAGAAGAAGCCAGAAAAAGAAAATAGGAAGAAATAAAGAAAGGCTAAGCACATATAACTAAAGATATTATTAAGGCCCTATTGATAGAAAAGAGTTGCCTCAAGAAGAGATATTTCCCAAAGAAAAAAGGGCAAAGAAAATAAAGATAGTTGCACACAAGCAAGGAAATACATCAATAACACCAAAAATGTTTGAATCAATAGAAGCTGAAGTTTGTTATAAAATACAGTACAAGAAAAGAAAGGTGGTTGCTGGGCAGATCTTACCTCCTATGATGTTTGATGATATAGGTATACTCATCTCTCCTTACTTTGTTGCCATTGGTTAGAAAATTTTTCTAAAATTAGACGAGACAGTATGCAATGAGCTAGTCAAGATATTCTACAAACACATGAAAAAGAAAGAAATTAATGGAAATCTAGTCATTGTCTTATGGCTGCGTGAATGTGAAATTTTAATTTTAAAAGAAATCTTAAGAAATATACTGGAAGTAGCTCCTACAGGGAGAGCTAATTCTCCCTATCATAATTGGGATATTAATGATCTGGAGTTAGTCAAAGTTGTCAAATCCATTTTCCTTCATGATGGAACACCTAAGATAGGAGACCCTGAAGCAGGCAATTAGACTTAATACCGCAATGCCTTGCATCACTTTCAGATACTTCAATTTTTCTCAGAAGTAACTCAGTTGAAAGGTGCAATCTGCTGGACATTTATATGGTGTATAATTTTCTGAAAGGGAACATAATTAATGTTCCAACTATGATCATAGTGGGTAAGTGAAATCATAAGAATACCATTGGTTTCTTACCTTATAGGATGTTGGTCACTAAGATTTTCAACCATTATAGGGTTCCTTTGCAAATCTAAATTGATATACACCGGCTAAGTTTCACCCTTCCATTCCCTATCAATTTGGATACAAATTGAAAAACAATATCTGGCTAGACAAAAGATCTGAAAGAGTTGCAGAAAACTTAGATCCTACTCTAGACCAACAAACTTTTGTTCCTCCTCAGGATGAAAATAGTGCAAAAATCTAACAATAACTATAGAACATTCAAACCAATCAAGCACTGATGCGAGAACAAATAGAGATTATGCAAAATTAACTTCTTAACATGCAGATTTTGCTGAGAAAAATCTTTAAATCTCTTCATTAACTTTGTTGCTATTCTTTTCTGCCTGGCTTATTCGAACTTGTGATAGTTCCTTCCTCCCATACTCATTTATTATTTTCTGATAATGAAAAAAGGGGAGAGCTTATGTTGATATATTTGTGTATATTTCTGCACATATGATATTATATTTCTCAATGTATATTTCTCAGTATTGCCTCGATTATATATGTGATTAATTTTGCTGTTGAACTTGTGAAAATTTGTTATATATAAAGATAGGTTCCTTTCTTAAGAGACAGGCTCCTTCTAATTATATCGAAATATATAAATGTCATAGGTATCTTTTGAGAGCATTTATTATCTCTTTGAATTTTGAAAAATATATTTATTATTTCTTGCCATTATTAAAAAGGGAGACATTGTTAGCTCAATGTTTATATTTAACGATTTTGATGATAACTATATAATATTTAAAATTTTAAATTGGATTTATTTCCTTGTATAGATAACGATATTCTTTAAAGGAAATAAAATCATAAGAAAATTACTTGATTTTTTACATGAACCCTCTTAGTAAACTTTCATTATTAACATCCGGGAGGATCTTACCTTTTCGAACAATTAGCTCTGGAAATTTTTTTCCAACCGAGATGATATTGAAAATCCAAAGTCAGCTTAGAATTAAGATGAAGCAATGACTAGTTGAAGAAATTGACTATTTAAAAAAGAGCTAACACTTGTGAAGCAACGCGGATACACAGAGTGCAATAACACTTGTGAAGCAACGAGCATACACAGACTTTCGAAACATTTGAGTAGCATCTATCTTTTTGAGAGTCATATCATCTTTATTGTTCCTTAGAAAATTAAATCACTCTATCAAGAAAGAAATTGTTTTTTGAGAACTTATTTTTTATTTTACATTTTATTTTCTGTGAGATTTTAGAAGCTTGTTATATACTTCTAGTGTGAAAGGTTAGAGAACCTTGAAAAATATGTACTTGTGATCTTAGAAAGGCTCGTCAAATTTAATACTCAGATTTTTATAGTGTAATACTCAAATTGGATACTTAGGGACTAGAAGTAGGCTTAGATTGTAAACCGAACCAATATACATTGACTACGTCCTTCTTATCTCTCTCTTTAAATTTCCACATTATATTATAAATGTGTTCTTTTTAGCAAAAGGCTCCTTCTGTTTTCAACTTACAAGTTCCTTTTAGTTTTAACCGACGCCTTTTGTTTTTAAATTGTTTTAACATGATTTATCATTCATTTGGCTCCTTTTGTTTAAGCAGGGTCTTATCCCACAAAAGGCTCCTATCACCTAACAAGCTCCTTTTGTTTGAAAGGATTTATGTTTTGATAGGCTCCTACTATTTTCATTTGTTAACTAGGATCTGTTTATTATACGAATTGAAAAAACTTGTGAAAAAAATTTACACACAATTCACCCCCCTGCATGTGTTTGCTTTATCAAAGAAGAGGACATTCTAGTCTTATGTGTCTAAGCTTCTTACAGTGATAGCATATGATATGATTATTTTATGTATTGCTACTACTGCTGCCTTTTAATAAGAACCTGTTGTTTCCAATTTTCTTATCTCCTTATCTTTTATTCATTAGCTTCTTTTTGTAGAAGCGTGCATAGTTTCTGACCATGAAATTAAATTCATCATCTCCATCTATTTGCAACTCAGTGTCGCTTTCATCAGCATTTGAAGGATTTTATTTATCAGCTATTTTTAGTGTCATTCCTCTTCTATATGAGGATCCTTCATCTCTCCTAAGCTCGATTTCATAGATCATTAAATTTCCTCTTAACTAGTTGAGTGAAATAGTGTCTAGATCCTTTGTAGTTTCTAAAGCTGTCTTTTGGCAGTAGCCTTAGAATCTTTGTTACAAGCTCATAATTAGGATATATCTTTCCCAAGTTTTTTAAGGCTATGATGATGTTATTGAAAAGTTCGAAGAATTCATCTATAATTTCTCCCTATTTCATGCAAATAGTTTCATATTGATGCACTAAAAGACTTATTATATGTTTCTTTACCTCATTCGTTCATTCAAAAGTAACTTGAAGTTTGTCTCACATTTCCTTTGCTATAGAATAGTAGGATATCTTTTCATACTCTTTTGGAGATAGTGCACAGATCAAATGATACCTTGCTTTGGCATTTAGCTGTGCATGTCTTCTATCAACATCAGTCCATACTTCTACGTCGTCAATGGCAGGAGGTATAGCTCTAACTTTGATAGCTTGTCAGATTCGATATCTATAGGTTGAAGATAAATAGTCATTCTCTCTTTCCAATAGGAATAGTTGTTTCCGTTAAAATAAGGAAGCCTTGAGACAGATTGTCTTTCAAGACTTCTCAAATTGTTTGTCATTACCTATCATGTGCTGTAAAACACAATAAGTGCGAGACTTGGCTCTGATACTAAATGATAAAGCAAACACAAACAACAGGAGGGTGAATTATGTGTGACTTAAAAATTTTGCAAGTTACTATCAATTCGTGTAAACAATAAGAGCCTAATAAATTTCAATGAAATGAGTCTGCAAATAAAAGGAGCTTGTTAAAAGAGTCTGTGAATGTTAAAAATGAAAGGAACCTGTTAACATTCAAAACGAAAGGAACATGTGAACTTTCAAAACGAAAGGAGCCTGTTAACATTCAAAACAAAAGGAACCTCTTGCAATACTAGAACAAAAGAAGCCTATTTAATTCTAAAACTGAAGGAGCCTCTTGCCAATTTAAAACACAAACATTATAATGTGGTAATTTAAAAGTTAAAAAGAGAGAAAGAATGACATATTCAATTTACACTGGTTCATCTTATAACGAAGCCTACGTTCAGTCTCCAAGTATCCAACTTGAGTATTTTAGTATAAAACTCCAAGTGACAAATTTGGACAAGCCTCTTCAAGCTCACAAGTACATGTTTTCAAGATTTTTCAACCTTCTCGTAGTGTTTAACAAGTCTCTACAAGCTCTCAATAAAAATGAATATAGGATTTGCTCAATGTAATCTTCAAAGAATAGCAATCTCTCTCAATAGAGTATTTTCACTTTCTAAGACACAAAGAGTTTGATAAATATATGGCTTTCGACAATATTAATGTTGCTAATGTCTTTCAAAATCTGAATTGTTTGCAAATGCAGTGGACTAGTCGTTGCTTCACTTATATTTTGGATTGACTTTGAATCTAAAGAATCTTCGATATTATCTTTGCTGGAATCTTCTAGTATCCAAACGTTAAAAAAAAAATTTGACGATTTCTCAAAGCTGATTGTCGAATTATGTGATTAGCAAGATCCTTTCGGATATTATGGAATCATTTCTAATAAATAAGGTAAGTTTATTAAGAAAGATCCTACAAGAAAGGAAACATTTATACTATCATAGATAATTGGATTTTATGTCCTTTTAAAAAATAATCGAATAAAGAGGAACAAATCAAATTTGAATTTTGAAATATTATATAGATATCATCAAAATCATTAATAACAAACCTTGAGTTAACAATAATAAACTCTAGGTAAAAATGTATTTAACTAGTAAAGCCAATGACTAAAAAATCAGACCGGACTGACCGGTTCGACTGGAATAAATACGAACCAGCCTAGTTTCCAATCCAGTTTATATTTATAACCTTGTTAAGTAAGAATAAGCCGATTAAGTAATAAACCGACCAGTTTACTTAAAAACATCTGGTTTTCTCTAAAAACTTATTAATAACTCATTCAGCACTTTTACAGCATATGGGTCCTACCTTTTTTAATGTGGGACCCACCTCAAATAACAAGTTTCTTTCCTCTCTCTCCACGTACACTGACCTATGTTATCAGTGTCAATGTTTTGACATTTTAAAAATTCTTTTCTTTTTTTAGTCTTTCACATAATTTAATTGATAAATTATAATTTTCAAATTTTATATTATTTATTTATCTCTTTATATTTTAATGAAAATATTTTCTAAAAAATATATTACTATTTTAATCTTTAAAAATGCTAAATTTATTTAATCTCACTAATAAATTATATTTGTCAAATTTTAGTATCTTTATTTATCTCCTTACATTTTAATTGAAAATTTTAAATTATTATTGTTAAA
>JANIPM010000231.1:63854220-63864560 GCA_027478405.1 Erythroxylum cassinoides
TCAATGGCTCAAGATCTGCAGAATAACATTCTTGCCATTCCTATCTCACGCACAAGGGTGATTGGTGATTCTTTGACATGGGGTGAAAATGCCTCAGGGATTTATTCAATAAAGTCTGGTTATGAGTTTATCACTCGCTTACTTTATCCTCCTGATCCTAACAAGCATTGGTTGCGCATTTGGAAACTGAATAATCCTCAAAAGTTTCAGTTTTTCATTTGGCAGATCCATTGGCAGCACCTTCCAACGAACCTGTTGCAGTATGAACATGGCATGGTTACCTCTACTTTTTGTCCTCGTTGTGGTAAGGGTTAGGAGAGCAACATTCATGCCTTACATGATTGTTTATGGGCGAAGCAGGTCTAGAATGCTACTTTGGGTACCCTAAATGCCTCTTTTTTCCATCTTGATATTGATTATTGGCTATTTTCACATGTGCTTGATGCCAATTGTCCTTTTAAAAATGTTATCAAATTCGTTGTTGGAGCTTGGATTATTTGGTGTGCTAGAATTAAGGAGCTTTTTCAGCATGAGATTATGCCTTTGTTTCGCCAACAACATTGGTATTTGAAGCTTGTTGATGAATGTATTTGTGCTTGTACAGGTGAAGCTAATCACATCAAGAAATAGAGTCAATGGGTCTCTTGGAAGATCTTCGTCCTGATTTTGTTGAGCGTAATGTGGATGGTAATTATTTGAGAAATCTAGGTAATGCAGGTTTTGATGGTTTATTGAGAGATGAGTTTGGGCGGTAGATTGTCGATTTTTCATGATATCTTGGTTTGGCAACTAATATGTTGGCTGAGCTTCAAGCCATATTTTATGGAATCTTTTTAGCATGGGATTGTAGCTTTAGGAGGGTTCTTGTACAATCAGACTCTCTTGAAGCTATTAAGCTGGTCTCTGAAAATTGTCTGCACTCCCATCCTTACTTGGTTATTATTGGGGACATCAGGTGTCTTTTGCGGAAGACTTAAGTTTGCTGTATTAGTCATACATTTAAGGAGGAGACTCAGTCTGCTGACTTCTTGGCAAAACATGGTTCTTCTTCTTTACATCGGTGGTTGTTGGAGAGGCTTGCGCCATGTCTTCGTCAGCTTTTGCAAAATGATGCTTGTTCTATTTCTTTTTTTAGGCCTTAGGCTTTTTCTTTTGATTTTTTTACTTCCAAATTCACAAAAAAAAAAATGTGCTACTCTCTTCTTAATTTCCAGCCATATACCCCTATTTTCTTCCCTATTTTGCCCTTAATAAGTAATTTTAAAATGAGGGCAAAGTTGACACTTTAAATTCATGAAATTAGTCCAAATTAATAGACTCTTCCTACAATTGGGGGGATTAACACAAAAACAAAATCGCGGCAGCTATCGCAACTAAAAATGGGTAACTAAAAGTTTTGGATGATTTGCCCATTCTCTATTGTCAAACTAATATTCGGTTTTGCTAATGGTTTACATCAATGGGAACAAATAAGAACAAACCCAGATGATATTTCCGCATTCTAGCAATCTTCTTTGAAGAAACCTTACAGCAAGCTTGATAGGATTCGGGATAGCATTTGGTTCATCTAGACAAAAGGATGGATGTGGATGCCGATCTATGTTCTTGGACAATTATTAGCAACTCAGCAAAATGTAGCAGAACAAACCAGCCAAAGTCCTACGTCAGAGATTCCTGGCTCGAGCATCATCTTTGATTCTCCATGCAATCTGCGGAATGATGGTTACATATTAGGGATGAATGCGAATTGATGCTCAAATCTATTGCTTAGTTTTTTTCCATACCCCCTCGAATCAGCACATACGTGGCATTCATAATACCTTTTTCTTGCTTAGGTTTTATCAGCAAATGTCAGTGACCTTGATGCTCAATGATGACTTGATAGTTTGTTTACTTGGCATACTTTAGCTCATGGGTTGCACGTCTCATGTCATGGCATGCCTACTTCCAGACATCGTAGGTTTAGTTCAGATACATTAGGCATTTTCTTAGGGAATCTTTATCTTTTCGTTCACCTTATCCACTGGAATTTACCCAAAAAGAAAATTTGAAGTTGTACTCGACTTTTTTCGGAGTTTGACGTACAAATGTATCAAGAAAGAACATACGAATACCTTGAACGTGGTTAACAATATTGACTGCTGTTAAGTACATGGAAGGGTCATCGACTACTTGTTTAATTGAATAGGTTTATCATCTGGCCACCGAAAAAGCTAACACGACGCTGCAGATTGTTCATAGTACTCGAGTTTTGTCGATATCATGTGTTTCTATCTTTACCAACTGTGGAAGGCAAAGACAATAATAGACACTTGAAGCTCAACATGCAGTTGACTGTGAAGCCTACTTTTAGAATTTCCTACGAGGTTAATATAGGAACCACCAGTTCATTATTTTAGCATATCTAAAAGTTGTTGATCACAAGCAATCTTATTGATATATAATATTTTAATCTATTTCTACTACTTTTGGCTTATGCTTGAAACTAATTGATAAGACAAGCCTGACGTTGAAGATCTGACTCAGCTTTCCAACACCACAATTATTTTATCTCAAAGAACCTCAGGCATTCAAAACTGCTTTCATCACGAAAGCTGTGGACTATTGGGGAGCTGGGACCTTTCTGAGTTGAATTGTTATTGTTATTATTACCCATAAACTACGACGAATGGCAAAGATTCCATGAATTCTAGTGGTTCTAAATGCAACACTCTCACTGTGCGTATACGTTGCCCACTACATGAAGACAGTCATTTAGATTTCCTTAGATTTCTGGAAGTAGACACTCCACTCTCTCCCTACTTTTTATTAGAATTATTGCCAGTTGCTTGGACCTACACCCACTTCAGATAGTGTTTTTGATATTATGGTTAATCAAACTAAAGCTAAAAATGATGGCATCCCCACTCCGTTCTCTTCCATGAAGCTTGACATTCACCTGCACTGCTTTGGATGCAACTTGCGAGTCCTTTCCATAAAGCAAATACTCTCCTTTTTCTGGTAGTAGTCCCCCTTTTCATAATTATCCATGATTCGCAACTCTTCCGAAGTTAACACATCCTTTATCACTACTAGAAAGTGCCTGAGATAAATGAGTTATGGCATCCATCAGTTCAGAATTCCCAACCCGTGACTGTTATGACCACCCATTCCTCTGCCAAGATTGTCTCCCTATACTTCTATCTGTACTTGATTCCACCAAATTCAACCATCTTCCCTACTTTGGTTCAGGGTAGTTACGATCGTTATAAACGATTAACAATATGACGTTAAAACAAGAATGACACCCAAGTTATTGGACCACGGATTGCACAGTTCTGCCGCAGAAATGGAACCAACTGCACAGATCGCTCCTAACGTGGGGACCACATCTTAATGTGTGAATTTATTCCCAATGTTTTTAGCATATGACAAGCTCAGAAGAGTTCTTTCTTCATGTCATCCATGTTGATTCTACAAAGCAGAACAAAGAGACATGAACCATACAGCATGATTTGACATGTTGATGATATTATTAGATACCCAATCCTATCTATACAGATTATTAAGGAGAGAATAATAGATCTGATACTGTTGATCAGATAGGTTAAAACTTGAAAAGTTAAGAATGATCGACGAGTCAGAAATCCTAAGCCTGACTCACCAACACTACTTGGCAGATCGTTGACATATATAATCTTAAGCCTTATAACATCAAAATTGTCGTTTAACCAGATAAAAATATTAGATAAGTTTAATAATATTTCATCCTGCTTTTTAATTATAAAATCTCTCCTGTTGTCCTTAAAATTTCCTCCTTAATCTGTCCCTCACTTAACAGCAACCTGAAAGGTTGAACTGCTGCTGCTGTCATGGTTTTCCAGGGTGATCGAGAAGCTGAATCAAGTGGGATATCACTCAATAATCAGGATACTGAATCGCAGGCTATTGACATTGATGAAAGAGTAGCAGAAGACGATTACAATTTCAAAAAATGGTTGAGTCTTGGCATCAACAATCATGAAACTACCCAACCTGGTAACAGTCCTGAATCAAAACCTGCCCCTGGCAACAAATTGTTCTCCTGCAACTTCTGCATGAGAAAGTTCTACAGCTCCCAGGCCTTGGGAGGTCACCAGAATGCTCATAAAAGAGAAAGATGCAATGTGAAGAGGTTCCAGTCTCACAAAATGATGATGGCAGGTATAGGGTTCCCATTCAATCCCCTCACAGCTCGATCTCTTGGAGTCCAGCCTCACTCTCTCGTGCACAAATCTAGCAGAGAAGGGTCTAGCTTGGCAGCGAGGTTTGGTGATCCCAGTACAGGTGTAGGAATGGCATGGACACCATTTGTGCTTGAAGATGCAATGGATTTGATCTGGCCTGGAAGCTTCCGCCTTGACCGAAAACAGCATCCATCTGATTTGCATAAACTCGACTTGAATCTTAGGCTGTGAATATGTCAATTTGATCTTTCCTTTTCTCCTTCTTTCTTTTTGATCTATAAGTTCTTACTTGCAATTTTCCCTCAGGTTGCATATGTAATACCTTGCGTGTATGCATCACGAAATAAAAGAAAATAAATTAGATAGAAACGCTTCTTACTTGACCACACGCCTGCGCAGCTTATAGAATTTGGTGGTTCCTCAGCTTTCACTTGGATCAAATTGAAGTTTACTTTGGCTTTACACTAACCTAACAGAAATTTGGGGTTGCCAAATCTTGTGACGTCTTCGTAACATATCGGTGAAGCTCAACGTGTCTTTTCCTCCTTTGACATTGATTCAGGTTCGAGACTGTACTTCATTAACAAATAGAAATTATCTCAATAGTATTTTAGATGGAAGCTCCCAACGAATAGATTATCCAACAGCTGAAATTGTAAGTTGTAGATTGTAAATTATAGTTCGGTTTACCAATTGTGTGGATATAATTGCAATAATTTATAATAATAGAGTAGACCGCAATTGCAATATTACAATAGCAAAGTGCATTAAGAATTATGAGATGGTAACAACTGGGATCAAATTGATTCCATTCAATGCTGATAAATGAAGAAAAGGGAATAATGCACGAAACCTCCAAGGGCCCCTCCGTGAAGACTCGTCCGGTGATCGAGTTTGTATTAGTTCTTAGCATTGGCCGTTGGTGCGCTGCTTACCATCCGACCAACTAAAGATATGGGACCGATTGGTATCCGCGAGCTTCTCCATCGTTCGTGGAAGACTCTTCTCCAGCATGTATGCGGGGAAGGCAACCAATGTGCGAACAGATTGGCTCACCTTGCAGTCATCCTTCACCTGGGTCTCTATACTCTTTAGGAGCCGCCTGTTGGTCTCAAGGAGTTGCTCTGCAGCGATGCGGACGGCGCGCACTGTATTCCAGAGGTTGATTTTTATTTTTTGTTTTTCCCTGTATATATATAAAAAAAAAAAGATATGGGACCGAAACTTTTGGCTTTAGTTTCAGTCTGACCAAGTTAATGCCCAAAAAGATGGAGAAATTAAATTTAATGGTTTAAAACATAGATATAATGTCTTTTTCAGATGTAGAAATACAATGTAAATAAGAATTCAGAGAGAAGTTTCATGATTCACATTTGTTTTTAAGATTAACAAATAAAAATTCCTTCAGGTGAGATGAATTTTAAAGAAAATTAGTTATTTTAATTGAATTCGACCAACTAAAAACACAATTACTTAACACCAATTTACCATTGGTGCGATAACCCATGCCAGTTCCTATCCTTTATGTTGGAGACAAGTAGGTCCAAATTGGTTAGCTTGTGTTTTTTTAACTTGTGATCGCTATCTTGCAGTTGTCTCTGTATTTTTAGTGTAATTTAACATAATTTTGCTTATATTTTTCTACAATTAATCGTAATTATCTGTTAATACAATGTTATTCCTACTTCACAATTTAAAATCATATTTTCACGGTTATTATTTGATTAACTTATTATATAGTATGTTGTAAATTGTTCTTAATTTATTAAAAAATACATCTTTTTAAACGTAATCATTAAATTCTTTTTTTAATTTGTAATAAGATAACTTAAACAAGAACTTGGCAATGTTTTTATAATATATTTATTTCATATGTGTCTTCACATTTCAATAGATGTCATGAACACCTGAAGAGGTAAATTCATACAAATGTTTTGACAATGTTATATATATAATTGATAGTTCATAATATTTTCTCGTATATTATTACAGATTTTCAGGTATAATATTATTGATCCTTAACAATTAATTTAATTTTATAAATATTTCCTATTCATTGTATTTTTCTCTTTTAGCAATATACCTCATTTGCCTTACAATCTCTATAGTAATCAACATAACAATACAGCAATATAATTATATTGCAGTTTTCTATATATATTCTCTGCCTATTTTGACTCCTTTTTCATTACTCTTTTTTAACCCTTAGCAGAAATACAAATCTTAAACAGCTACAACCTACGATCATATTCCAACATCACCATGGCAGCAAACACATCTCAAACAGAAATTATACCAATACTCACAATACTACCAATCAATAATATAACAAAGTTCATCACAACGACGCTTAATGACGGCAACTACTTATATGAAAAAATGAATGTAGATCATGCTATTTATGTGATATCTGTTCCACTTTATTGATAGTAGTGCACCTCCATCGTCTCAACCCAATGACAGCAGCACTTCCACTCCTTACGAGTTTCTTGCTCATCATAAAGTCTTAAAATATAAATCCTGTTAGAGGTCAGCAGCTAAACGGGAAAATATTGATTAGTTTAGATTTTTAAAAAGCAAACATTGAGAATTGATGCCCCAAACAAAGGAGATTGTATCACATTTAGCATATCTGAAATCTATACTACAAAACAAACAAAAGTGCTTTAAGCAACAGATAAAAGCGTAACTATAAATATAATTATCATTGCCTTTTATTAAGGCAACAGAATTCATATTGTTACACGAAGTGATGCTGCAATAAATATAAGGCAACAAAATTTTTTGATTAAGCAACAAAATAAAAAATGTTGCTTTAAATTTTAACTAAGGCAATACATTAGTTTAAAACTATAGCAACAATAATAAATAGATATTGCAACACTTTAGATATTGCAACACTTTAGTGTTTCAGGCAACAATATAAATTTTTTTACGCAACAATTTGTAACAATAAAAACAACAATTTATTCTTTCTTCATCATAGTATTTAACGTAAAAGCAAACTCTTATCATTGCGTAGGCAATATCCATATATACATTAAAACAAATATATAAATGCTAATGTACGTCTTAATTGCATACGTACTATCAAATATAAACGCCCAAAAAACTGCATTTATGAAAAATTCAACATCTAACATATTTAAAATACAAAAACAAAGTACATGTGCTTTTATTGTTACAAAATACAAAAGCGAATTCTACAATCCTCAACAATTGCAAGGAAAATTACACGTGCTTCAACAACTCTTCATCATTTGTAGAATTTGAAGTCATGGCCAGTTTTCTTCACATTGGTTTTGTAACCTTTCGTAAAGTCCTTTGGAAGTATAACATACTTATTCTTTCAGAAGGGAAAGTAATGCATTTCATACTTGTATGAAAACTATTAAAATATAGAAAGCAGTTGAAATACATATAACAATAGCATGTCATAGATCCTATTCTTGTTAAATGGATGGGAAATTTTTACCTCACATCTCGTCGAATTGATTCACAGATACCAATATTCTTTGTCCAATCTCTTCATCAACCTTCTCACTAATTGCATAAATATAACTAATTAATCAGTAAGCTGCTTGCAATATGGATCTCAGTTCATCCCAGTGCATAAAATAAAGGAAGAAAAAGAACAATTAATAATAAGAATGAAGGAAAAAATGGTACTAAAGAAATACACAACCAGTTCAGGAAATTGCATGAAATCACAACTAGTTTAGGAAATCTTCGTCAAGTTTCACCTTAAGACGCTACCCTGTCTTGACTTCAACACCTAGTAAAAAGAATTACATCAAATTAAAATTCACAACAATTCCGTAGATAAAACACAATAGATGTGGAGATTTGACTTTTGAAATCAGAGACTAGAAAATCGAAAAAAGAGGAAGAATATGCTTCACCTAAACACTTCAGATTGTCTCACTTGGAAGATTCCAAAGATATGGTTCTGGTAACTTCATGTATGTCTACGATGCTACTTTTAGCTGCAATTTGTTCTGATTATTATCACATTTGCATGAATAACAAGATTGTAGGTCACATTATGCTCCCAGTCGCAAATCAACTATCTAAACCACTTAAAGTCAATGTAGCACCTAATTAAAAGAAAATAAATGGAACTACAGCGGAAAAGAACATTACAAACAATTAAAAGTTAAAAGCAATCATTCGTAGTGAAAACAAGAATATGAAGGTTTTATGGGCTAAGAAATCCACATTAAGGTAGAATGAAAATTTTGTGAGAACTCTAAAAACAAATAAAATTAGTTTCACTATCATACATCGATGTGTGTGTAATAGCATAACAAGAACTTGCAACAGCAAAGATGAGCACTTCACTAAACACGATAAGTAACAACAGACACTAAAAATCAAGTACACATCTTACCAGTCTGTCTTAACAATAAGTATGAATTGAAGGCCCAAGTATATCTCTATTTGATCCAAATGACCACATTAACATTTACTGATAGTTTTCACTATTTTAAGCAAACACATGCTTTACAATTTCGTATTCAATTCTAAAGTTAATAACTATAATCATAAATATCCTACAGTAGCACAATGCTGAGTTTCTAAACTCACTAGTTAAAATATCTAAAGTAGTTTTGAGAAACCAATGTTGGAATGAAAATATAGAAGTGTCAATAATTTTATTGAGTCCATCAATCTTTTGTCAACATATCTATATCACATCCAAAATATGCTAAAAACTAATTCAGATAAAGAAACGGACAACTGATGAAACTAACGAACATAGAAGTTATTTTCATTTATCAATTGAATTCATCGCAGAATGCTCCAGTGAAAAATTAAGAAAGCGATCAAAATCAACTCCACAAGAAATGGTCAAAAACTTTCAAAGAATTCGATAAGAGATCATCACAAATCAATCATAACAGCTAGAATGTGAAATAACCGTGGTAAGGGCAAATTAAGCTGCAAAGTTAGAAATAAAGAAATACAATAAAGAAAGAGCCCCAAAATATCATCAAGGCATCCTTAATCAGTAATATCTGACAGCAAGGACAAATGAATCATTATCATCCAAGTAATAAGCACGAAAGGATAATCGAACCACTCTAATAGACCATCATTCGATAGAACGGAAACTTGAATCCAACATTAATGCCGAAACAAAGTGATAATAAACAATAAACACTCAAAAGAACCATTACCAATGCTTACAAGACAAGAGGATTCAATATATGAAAATCCCAAAAACCTTAAGTTCACTACAGATAATGAAAATTTAATTAAAGGAAAGCAATCGAATAAATGTCAAAACTCAATAACACAAACTACGCATGCTGATGAGTCCCTCATTTCCAGCTTAAATTCCATTTGAAATGAACGAAAAACAACATGGAGGCAGAAACTAATAAACTGCTAATAGAATGAAAAACAAGAGAGTACCCACAGTTCAAAAAGAAGAAAAAATCCAAGATTCCCTCAAACACAGAAACCATTACCAAAACTGTCAACACATCTATTAATACCCCTATGTACACCAACACCTGAAAACGAAAACCCACCAATAAAACCTAAAAAAGGAGCAAAAATGGGATCATTCCCTCACCGTTCTACCATCAATAGTATGCTCATCTTGAAAAACCCTATCAATTATAGATCTGAAAATAGAAAAAGCCAAAACCTCTAGGTCTGTCAGTGGTCTTGTCTCTCATGACCGCAGCCTAAAGAACGTCGCCGTACTGGGAGAAGTAGTCTTTGAGCTTATCCTCAGACGTCTCCCATTAAATCCCACTAATAAAAAGCATGCCTTGATCTGAATCAAGAACAAAAATATGTATATAAATATGGAAAATATGGGATTTGAAATCCCTCTGCATCTGGGAAGTGAAGAGTCTGGGGGAGGGGGTCTGGGGAATAATTTCAGAGGTTTTTCTCCCTCGAACTCGAAAAGTAATAACAAAAATGGCTAACAATTCGGAGCTGCCCCAGTTGGACTTGTAACGACGTCGTTTCTTGTTGTCTAAATGACTATGGTAATAATGTCATTTTTATTTGCCTTCCATTAGATAGCAATTTTATGAATACCGTACCTGACTTGGTACTAGATTGGGTTCTGGAACGGAACTATACCAGTATCGGTCAGTACTGGATACCGTTTCA
>JANIPM010000231.1:64180871-64193193 GCA_027478405.1 Erythroxylum cassinoides
ACGTATTGCCTGTGATGATGTCACATTGTCTGTGATGACATCATTACGTCTATAAGAATGTATCATCTATAAAGATGCATCGTCTGTAAAAATGTATCGTCTTTAAAGACATATCATCTGTGATGACGTCATATCATCTATGATGATGCCATATCGTCTATAGAGTTGTATTGTCTGTAAAGATGCTTCTTCTTAAAAGTTCCATTGTCATAAGTTGACTTTGCTTCGTCTTAAGTTGACACCGTTTTGTCTTAAGAGTTGCATCGTCTTAAGTTGACTTTGCTTCATCTTAAGATGATTCTGCTTCGTCTGTCTTTATGCTTCGTCTATCTTTCTGCTTCGTTTGCCTTTCCACTTTGTCTACCTTTTTGCTTCATTTGTTTTTCCGCTTCGTCTGTCTTTCTGCTTCGTTTGTCTTTCTGCTTCATCTGTCATTTTGCTTCGCCTATTTTCTGCCTATGTAACTTAAACTTCTTCTTTTGTACACCATTCGTCTAATGCTCTTTTCTGCTCCATTTTTGATCCTTCAGACGATAGAATCTGCCTTCGAGGTCTTCATGGAAATTATAGATCTTGAACTCTTCTTTCCAAACATCCTAAGATGATCTTAATATAATATCCCAAATGATAGTTATGCTAATTGCCCCAAGACAGGTGCAATATGATTAAAGTCAAAACCCTGTTTGATTCTTTCAGCCATAACTTTGTTATGGGATCTCCAAATGAGATGACTCTGGTCTCTAAATAAACAAGAGACATGGAGCCACAAATATTCTGAACAAGTCAGTTTTGAAACTCCGAATTAAGGTTTCCCAAAAATCTATCCTGAAATAGGAGAAGGGAGTAGTTTTGAGGTTTGTCTTTATGTGGACTCGCCACTCTTGTGGAACACGCGTTCAGATGTCACTTAGGACATCGGGCACGTGACCCACAAGGGCGGGGTGCCCAACACTCTTCATCCCAATATAAAGGCAAATGACACTTCTTGTCCTACAGCACCTCGTAAGGAGCTATATTGATACTACTGTGATATTGATTATTATAGGCAAATTTAATCAAAGCTACATATTGGTCCCATATTCCTTGAAACTTTAGAACACAAGCTCTACGCATATCCTCAACAGTCTTGATCGTTCTCTCACTTTGACCATCTATCTGAGGATGAAATACTGTGCCGAAATTTAGTTTTGTACCCAAAGTTGTGGATAAGCTACCTAAAATCTTGAAGTAAATCTGGGATCCTTGTCCAACACAATGGACACTAGAACCCCATGAAACCTCACAACTTCATTCACATATCGCCGTGTTAACTAATCTATTGAACAAATTTCTCTCAATAGTAAGAAATGATATGACTTATTTAGTCTATTAATAATGACCCAAATGGAATCATGTTGCCTCGGAGTCCTCGGCAAACTTATATTGAAATCCATAATGATCCATTCCCATTTCCACTCTGGAATAGGTAACGAATGTAAGTTTTCAACTGGAGCTTGATGCTCATCTTTAACTTGCTACCAAGTTAGACACTTTGAAACAAACTCTGCTACTTGCTTCTTCATACCAAGCCACCAGTAATGTTGTTTCAGCGTGTTATACATCTTGGTGGTACCAGGATGCATAGCATAAGCTGGTACATGTGCCTCCTCCAAGATCTCTGTCCTCAAATTGTTAACATCAGGCACACATAAACTTTATTTTAACCACAATGTATCATCTTTAACTTCAAATTCATAATCCAGCTTCGCTTTCAACTTCTCAAATAACTTCACTAAGTCTGGATCTCTGCTCTGAGCCTCTTTGATTCTTTCAAGCAACACAGGTCTCAACTTTAAAGTAGTTATCAATGTATCTTTCTGCTCCAACTTTAAATCAACACTCAGTGCTCTCAACTGAACTAGGCTAGGTAACCTCAACAACTGTACTTGTGTCGCACTATTATTAGACTTCCGACTTAATGCATCAGCCACTACATTAGCTTTGCCAAGATGATACTTAATTGTACAATCATAATCTTTCAACAATCCTATCCATCTCCTCTGTCTCATATTCAACTCCTTCTGACTTAGCAAATACTTTAAACTCTTATGATCAGTTAACACCTAAAAAGTTTCTCCATACAGATAATGTCTCCAAATTTTTAAGGCAAACACTACTGCAACAAGTTCCAAATCATGGACTGGATAATTGAATTCATGAGATCTCAACTGTCTCAATGCATATGCTATTACTTAACTATGCTACATCAGTACACATTCTAAACCCTGGTATGAAGTATCATTATACACAACACAACCTCCAAAGCCAGATAGAATAGCTAACACCGATGTTGTAGTTAACCGATGCTTAAACTCCTCTGACAATCATCATTCCATCTAAAAGGCACATTCTTTCTCAGACGTTTTATCAAAGGGGCTGAGATTAGTGAAAACCCCTCGACAAACCTCTTATAATAACCAGCTAATCTAAGCAAACTTCGGATCTCATACACATTCCTTGGAGCCTCCCACTTAATCACTGCTTCCACTTTCTTTAGGTCAACCGGAATGCCCTATCCAGACACGATGTGACCCAAAAATACTACTTGATCAAGATAAAATTTACACTAACTGAACTTGGCATATAACTGTTTCTCCCTCGTTATCTGGAGAACCAATCTCATATGTGCAGTATGATCTTCTCTACACTTCAAGTACACAACAATTTCATCAATAAATATAATTACAAAGTGATCTAAATAAGGTTGAAATAGCTTATTCATCAAAGCCATAAAAGTTATTGGGCCATTAGTCAATCCAAACAACATTATCAAAAACTCGAAGTGCCCATATCTTGTTCTAAATGCCCTCTTGGGAACATCAACCTCAGCTATTTTTTACTGATAATATTCCGATCTTAAGTCTAACTTTGTGAACACCTAAGCTCCCTGTAATTGATTAAGCAAATCATCAACCATTGGTAGTGGGTGTTTATTCTTAATTGTTATCCGATTCAACTGTCGATAATCAATACACAATCTCAAAGTTCTATCCTTCTTCTTTACAAACAATATCGGAGCTCCCCAAGGTAAGACACTAGGCCTGATGAAACCCTTATCTAACAACTCTTGTAACTGGGTTTTCAACTCCTTCAGTTCTACAGGTGCCATCCTATATGGAGGTAATGGTATAGCAGCGGTACCTGGAACAAGGTCTATAGTGAACTTTGTCTCCCTTTTTGGGGGTAAACTTGGTAGTTGTACGGGAAACACATCTAGGAAATCCCTAACAACTGAAATATCCTGAATGATTTGTTCATTCCGAGTGTCAACTATGTGGGCTAGATAAGCCTCACATCCACCTTTGATTAGTTTCATCACACTTATAATTGAAATTAGTCGAGCTGGGATAGCCTGGCTAACTCCTCGAAACACCACTCTCTGCTAATTGGGAGATTCAAGAACCACTTCCTTAGTGTAACAATTCATTATAGCCCGATGAGCTGTAAGCCATTCAATTCCAAGAATTACATCTATTTCCTTTAACTACAATACAATTAGATCAGTTTCAAACTCTGCCTGATCAATTCAAACTATACACCTTTTACAAACCTCACCAACAACTGTTGTACTACCTACTAGAGTACTCACCTATAACCCACATTTCAGTATGTCTCTCACACAATGCAATCTTGATGCCAGATGCGGTGTGATGAATGAGTGTGTAGATCCTAGATCTACCAATGCATATGCATCAAAATGAAAAACATTCAACACACTTGCTACCACATCAGGGAGTTTTGCGCCTCCTATTTGGTGATGGCATAAACCCTGGCCTGAGACTACGGCTGGTTACTCCTTACCTCGGTCCTGACACTGGACCCTACTGACTGAGTTCTACCCCTACCCCGGTCTCTCTGTGCAGACTTGCCAGCTCTATTCTGCTGAACTATTGTCTCAATCATTTTTCCTCCTCTAACTCCAAACTGTGATCCTAACATCTCATGACAATCTCTGATCAGATGTTCTAACGAGCCACAATGGAAACAAACTCTAGTTTCCCACCAACATTCACCACCATGCGTTTTACCACAGTGCTCACCCTCAGGCAGCTGTTGAAAATAGGTGGAGGAAATTTGTCCTCTACCTCTCACAAACTGAACAAATTCACCTCTTGATCGGGATCCAAATTGTCTCGATCTAGACTGAAATCGAGATGATCTATTCTGGCACTTTCTGAAGCTTCTTCCAAAATCAGCCTGAGATTCATCCTACCTCTTACCTCTAACCTCCTATCTGTGCTCTCCTTGACCATCCTTCAACAACTATTCAATTCTGATTGAGGTCGCTTGGAGTTCTATAAAATTACCCAAATTAGAAATGTTTAGTCTTGTTCTAATCTCTATATTCAAACTTTCCTCTAACCGTCTACATTTATCTTCCTCTGCTAGGAAAAATGCAGTTGCATACTCCATTAGCTCATTGAATTTTATCTCATACTCTGCCACTGTGAGCCTACCTTGCTTCAAGTCTAAAAATTTTTTCATCTTCTAATCCATATAAATCTTTGGCATATAGTTCTCTAAAAACACTCTCAAAAAATCTTCCCAAGTCAAATTACAAGGTCTAACGGAACTGCCTTGAACAGTCTTCCACCATTGGTATGCAGGACCTTGCAATAGTGAGACAAATAATCAAATCTTTCATCTGCCTCACAGTCCATCTGATTAAACACTCTTCCAGTTCTCTCTAACCACCCTTCTGCCTCAGTTGGGCTTGTGCTTCTGTAGAAGTCTTTAGTCCCCTACTTTCTCAGCTTATCATATCTTCTTTCTCTCCTTTTCGGAATTCTCAGAGACATTTGGGCAAACTCAGGTACAGGAGACTCTAAATTGGCTCTTACAGACTCCATGTCAGCTGACTCTCCAATTTGATCTCCTATAGAAGGTGACCTATAACAAGCAAAGTGTGATCACTATCTATCTGAATATCTCACTATTTATCATATTTGAACACATATTTATCCCTAAAGATACCAAACCATGCTTTGATACCAAAAATGCAACATCCACTACCTAAGGCATGTACCAAAAATTCCATAGACATCCAAGTACATATCCTATAATAATGGTATGTTAGAGCAAAACAAATCCAACTTACACATGGCATCAACTAACTTATTTAAAAGTCATCAAATTTTAAAAACCATTCATTGCATTCATTCACAAAAGCTAACACTGTTTCCATTAAACAAATACTTACAAACTTCATACAGGTTCTAGCAAAACTACAAAAATAGAAACTACAACACTTCTGGTATCAGTTGACAGACCTCTGAGCCATAACTTAATCCAAAAGGGTCCTTTAGTCCTATCTAAATAACTAAGTCTCCTGTCTTTTACCTAAAAAGTCATGTTGCAATTTTTGTGAATTTTGCAAACTCAATGAGTGAACCATCATCGATGATTTCACCCAGGTCATATGCACAAATCACGTAATTCACAAATATTTATTTAGAACATGTATTTTCCAAATACTCATATTAACATGGCATTTCATGTAATCATTGCGAATTAGAACATATTTATATCAATACATGTGCATATGAGACTCCGTATTCATTATTATTGTTGTGATCGAGTGCCTTTCACATACAAAAACAAATACTGTCCCATTAGGCTCCGTCAGAAGCATATATCATGGAGCATAGTTCTACGTGCAGGAACAGAAATCACGGAGCAAAACTTTACGTGTAAACGCTTTCATTACTGGCAACTCTAGTCAGAACGCCTTTATCTGAGCATGCATTTTATGAAATGCATTAAATACTGAATATGTCATATATGAAGTACAATAGGAAACTCATAATCATCAGACCTAAGTCCGACATTCAACTTTCGTTGAGAATTCACATGTCATATAGAATTACACATAAAATCAGAGCACTTCCAATACATACCTAACTGTTAAACTCCTCGGAATTTGAGTCTGGAATTCATGAACAAATCACAACAGTTAATAATATTGGAAGTTTAAACAAATCAAATCAAATCAATCCTAGGAAAATCATCTGTAGTGCCCCCTTACCGTAGGGTACATACCGGAGCACCCTTAGGACATTCCAGTACATATCATATGATAATGGTACGCTACGTTCAGTCACTACATTCACGTACCATGGCATCTTCTGCCTTATTCACTTATAAGCCTCATAAGAAAGTCACAATAATTTTTTAAAATCCAAAATTTCCTCATTTCATATCATAAAAACTGAATTTACAATATAGCTTTTACAATATCATCCGAAATATGTACATGATCCAAACCTAATACAAAAGCGCTACATGAAGGAGGAAATATACAAAATCTATCTAAACACTCCAATCCTAGCTGATCGACCTTTGAATCATTTCTTCTTTTCCCCAAAAGTATAAGTCTACACTGCTTGTACGTCTCTTAGTAGTTAAAGTCATCTTTGGGTCTTGAAAAGTCAACATTGCAATGTTAGTGAGTTTTGCGAACTCAATGAGGTAACCATCATTGATGGTTCACTCAATTCATGCAACACATCATTTCACATAACAAATATTTCACAAAATTGCACTGTACATCAGTATCACATTTTCACTTAAGCATAGGCAAATTTGGCATTTCAATCCAGCAAACATAATTAACAAAATGCATATGAAATGCTCATGAGATACTTTTCCAATTATTACATTGTTGTGACCGAGTGCCTGAACTGTCCCATATCCATTTTAGATACCGAGCTCATTAATAACTGTCCCTTATTCGGTGAGGATACAGTCATTTTACATAGTGAGCCTTTGACTCTTAATTACTATTTGAGCTCGAGGCTCTTTTCACACATTGAGCTTTAAGCTCTAATCGGTGGCTACTCTGGTCACAACTCCTATTATCTGATCATGCATTCATGTATGGAATGCATCTCACATTTTCAATCAATCATATCAAGACACACATAGTTCTTATCATTCACATTCAAGCAGCACTTCAATATACATTCCACATTTCATAGTCATCGGACCTTCTATCCGGAAATCAACTCAACCAAGTCACATTCATTCATCATTCAAAACATAATTTTAAGCAAACAATAAGAGAAACTGTCTAAGTTACTCATCAATTGCTCCCGAAGCTAATGCTTAGAAGTTCCAACAATGCCTGGAGGTTGACATTCCAGTTGCTCCTCTATATCAAACAACATACATATATATCACAATTTGTACAATCATAAATGTTTAATAATGCACATGAATGAAATGAAATATGTACAATGCATGTTCATGACAATCCCGAGTATCTTACCATCAATTTCATCACAAAGTCATTCTCATATCAAAACTCATCTAATTTTAATTTATACTTAGGTTTATGCCTCACTAAAACCATTAAATTCACTATTCCTTTCTCGTTGACTCACTTCAAATTTTTTTCCAAGTCATACTTTCAGGTCTACTGTTCACATTTAATCAGAAAGTGAAACTAAAGTAATTTGGTCATACTCTCTTCTAAAAAAGTGTTCCTCTATGTCTTATGTTTGTATTGACACTAAAATCACTCAATTTGGTTCAGTAATTTGGAAGATATACCTCAAACATTTTCGGAATGCTCTTATCCAAAACAATAGACTTCCAGTCAGAAATTGAACATCTTATAGATTGAATCACAATTCAACTTTTCATATTATTTCTAGCCCTATTTCTCAAGTTTACTTAAAATCAAAAATCATCCCATTTGGAATCCTATAGATCCAGATATAATCAAAACATCGAAGTATGTTTAGTAAATTAATCCTATCAATTATGATACTTTAGCACAGTCACATTTTCATCTTAAATTCACCAACCAAATCAATTTATAAAGCTATGATTTTTTTTGGAGATGTAATTAAATATCTTATGAATCTATTGGTCTAAGAATTAAGTCATTTGGACATCAGGTGAAGAAGTTATAGTCAAAAGAAGAAAGATGGTTCTGCTTGCAAGAGAGTAAACTATTAAGGAGCACTGTATCATGACAAGACAATTAAACATCACTCTTGCAATTAACTCACGGGCATGATAGTGAAAAATCATGCCTGTACAGGATTCCACCTGTGAGAATAAATCATGGATGTGAGAAAAGTCATGGTTGCGAGAATAACTCACGGGGGTGAGATATAATAAGACACTGAACTGTTTAACTGCAAACTCACTCCACCCGTCCCATGTTTTCCACTTAATCTCCCTCAATTTATTTAAGATTGTTATGAATTTTGGTAGAGAGGTAGAGCAATGTCTTATGAGTCCAATAGTTTAAGTCTCATGTCATTTGGAGGTCAGATGAAGAAGATATAGCCAAAAACCGATCAGATGTTCATTAACTTACACGATGGCAACTTTCACCTTCAAAACAACAAAGTAGCCATCGTGCAATTGCACGATGGTGACTTTCATCTTTAAAACAACAAAGTCACTATCATGCATTTGCACAATAGCAAATTTTGTCCTTATCCCACCGAAGTCACCATCGTGCAAAAGCACAATAGTGCAAACCCATCATCCTAAAAAAAACACATTTTTGCTATTCCTCATAGTCAAGCACGACGGTGCATTTTGCTTAAAACTTTAAAAGTTACCTTCGTGCTTATGCATGACGGTGCTTCTCCCCTAAATTCTCAAAAGATAAGCACGACGGTGTAAATCCAGTTCTTCTTCTTCACTGAAACCAAACTTCTAAACTCCATAACTTTTGATCCAAAACTTCAAAATTTGCAAACTTTATATCAATGGAAAGCTTAAAGAAAGATCTACAACTTTCATGAAGACCATTTTGTCAAAATCCATCTAGATTAGTACAGTAAATTCATGAAAGTTTCAGATCAAAATTTTAACTCTCTTACTATTCATTCCCAAAAATTCTCAAACTTCCATTCACTGTAATCCAACACTTCAATTTTTATTACTAGTCTTTTTACTCCATTTCAATCAACTCATTCACCATGAATTCATTCTACCCCTAAATATGCAAATTTAGTCAAGAACCATCAAAAGCCAAAAATTCATGGTTCATCCTATTCGTGCTGTATCACCTTTTCTGCATTTTCAACATTTTTCCATATTCTCAAATTTTCTCTCAACTTTCATTTATACACTTATACCCATCTCAGACCATCATTTTACAACTACTCTTCAACTCAAAAAACTATTTCCTTGATTATCTCTAAAACTCTCACCTATTCACATACACACACATATATATACATGTGCAGTAAATAGAAAACAGAGCATGTATCTGCATAAACTATAATTTTCTACACTAACCTCATACGCCATTTTATTACTCTATCTAACTCCAAAATCATTTTTACATCACCTAATCACTAACAATCCATCAAATACTAAATTAACACAATAACCAAATTTTTCATCCCATCAACACAGTTTTCATGAATGTGTACACGTAAATGCCATTTTTCATGCAGATGACAGTAATTCATCAAATTTATTTCATAAATCCCCAAATCTAAAGGATATATTCATTACTTACTTGTTGAAAATTCCAAAATCTTCAATTATCTTCAAGCTTTAAACTCCATGCAAAATCACTCATTCCACTATATAATATGGCCAGCTTCTGGTTTTTCTTAGGGTAGAAACGAACAATAGCAAGGTGGGATTTGTATAGGAAAAGGAAAGGCAAAGTTAACCCTCAGAAGGAGTTTGATGGAAAACTCTGTATATTGGTAGAACTCGAAGAAGGTGACTACGAAGAAGGAAACTTAGACATATAACTAAGCCTTTTTAACTCTAAGAGAATCCCCACTTACTTCTAACAAATTACCAAAGCACTTAACTAAGTTAGTGACACTAGTCACTTTTATAAGGTCTAAGCCTAAATTAAGTCCCTTTTGAACTAATTCCTTTAACTCTCACAATTCTCCTCTTTACAATCTAAATATCTCCAAATATCATTGATTCTTATCCTTATTTTCCATAATACTCTATAAATTTCGAAAAACAACACCAAAAGTAAAAAAATTGCAAATCCAATAATCAATAAAATCCCAATATGGAAATTTTCCAAATTCTCAAAAATAACTCAACTCAATCTAATTATACATAGAATTATCCATAAATGCATGTACAATTATTTTCATGTTAATAATTTCACTATTCATGTGTATGTGTATGACATATTATGCATGAGCATGCAAAAATGCATCTCTAAGCTCTCATTGATCACTCATATTTACTATTTTACCCACATAATTTTGGGTCAACTTTGCATAATTAATCTGATAGGGTAAAAGACAAAATTAGGCAATACTTCCTTCTGGAAAGTTGTTCTACATGTCTTAAGTTTCTAAAGACTCCAAGATCATCCAATTTGATTCAGTATTCAATGAGTTATGGACAAAATATCACAGACTGTGCACATTTGAACTTTTAGCTAGTACATGATCATACCCTATAATTGTACAACTCATATCTTTCAGCTTAGATATCCAAAAATTACAAACTTTATACCAATTTAAAGCTAAGATAATAAGCTACAACTTTTGTGAAGACAACTCAACCTAATTTGGCTCACATCAATACAGTTTATTCAATAATAATAGGACATGATTTCTGTCCCTGGTAGTGCTACAGCCTAAGATAAAACTCAATTTCATGCCAATTTTGAAAATTATAGAGACAGAATTAAAATTCATCTTCTTCACAAAAGTTGTAGAAATATGGCTCTAGTTTAATATGAATCAAAAGTCAACTCATTAAGAAATCTACAGCTCAAGTTATAATTAGAAAACCGAAGCATGATCATGAAAATTTTCCAATTCATAACATTCCAACAGACTTCCACACCTTCATCCTATCAATCACTTTCAAATCAACTTAGATAACTCTAAATTTTTATGGAGAGAAAGAAAAATGTCTTAGGAATCCATTGGTCTAAGTTTCAAGTCATTTTGAGTTTGGAAGGAAAAGTTATAGCCAAAAGACTCAAGGCTATTCAATGAAATACTATGTTCATAAACTTATACAAGCAACTACCACCCTTTTACTGTAGAATCAAGTTTTTGCATGTAATTCTCTACATTTTTGCAGCAACACTCCTCCATCTTCTTCCTCTCTTTTACTTAATTCCTCATCACAAACTTGTACCCTTATATTTATCCCTCTTATTCACTTCCATATCAACTCAACTTAGTCCTAAAACAACTCAAATTCAAGCTTATATTCCAACACCAAAACCAATCATACACTATTTTACCATCTTCAACTCTCTCTCTCTACTGTAAATCTTCAAATTCTCATATTTCCCTCCAATGCGTATTCTTTCATTTTTTATCCACTCTTTAACTTCGTTTAACTCCTTTTACAATTCAAAATCAATCACCTACAAGTTCATAAAATATTGACTACCAAAATCGAAACTTCAAGCCTACTCTCCATTGTGATTTCATTTTTACAATATTAGTTTCACTACAATAGCACGTTCATCATATCCCACATTTTCTATTTAAAAAATTTTCCCACATCATAGTATCACCAGAAACTTAGCTCTAAACTCATTTAACACCACTTTTAAACATACATGTAGTACACGGCAAGGTAACAGAGCAAACACTAGTTTTCTACACTATCTAATTCACCAATCCTTCATCTCTCATTCCTCAAGGCTATTCACCGTAACTCTACTGCCAACCTTCTCATGCATGTATTGATTTTGTACAAAAAATCATCATCAAAATCATTTACAATATCCAGAAAATAAAAAAAAAACTTACTTGATTTCAAAAAAATTCCAGCAGTGATGCTGAAGGACAAGTTTCGGTGATTGGGGAAAATCAAAGATGAATGAAAACAGAGCAATATATAGACTGCCAAAATAGAAAATATGGACCAAGTGTTTCGGTGATAAATGTTCAAAGAAGAGAATTGGATAATGTCTAGAGAGGAACAGCGAAAGAGCTGAAGAAGTGTTCTTCTTCTCTCTTTTTTTTAACTTACACGTGGCACCCTTGCATGTAATCCATTTGTCATGCATGTGAGGCTGCCATGTGTCACACTACCATTTGTCTTTTTTTTTTGGAAAAAATCACCAAAAATTTTGAAATAATAATAACACTCTCCAAATAAATTTTCAGCTCAAAATAATTCACCAAAATTTTCAAAATACCTAAAATGTACAAAAATTGCCAAATCACATTTAATACACTCCAATTAAATCCACCATTTCAATTTATAAACCAATTTACCCAGAAATGCCAATGAATGCATGTACAATCATATGAATGTGCAAAATAAATGTGTATGTCACTATTAATTATGCATGATG
>JANIPM010000231.1:64425722-64436667 GCA_027478405.1 Erythroxylum cassinoides
ATGTTGGGATCGGGTCCGCGGTTTGGGGCGCTCGGCGCGGGCGCGACCCGAGGGGCCGCCTCGGGATTCGGGCATCCGGGGCCCGGGCCCAACAATAGATCTCAACATTGCTAATGAGAATTGGTATTAAAAGAACAAATGATTTACATATTTAAGGAGTATCTTGCAAGAGTGACAAGTAAGATTTAAGCAATATTTAAGTCTATATAGAGTTTTCACTCTTTATTTGATTATTAACCAGAAGATGAATGAGACTTTCCTAGTGATATGCTTAGACCATACCAAATTAAACCAATTTATCTTAATATTTTTCCTTTTGAATATTTCTAGAGATGACTTGTTAACAAATCTATTTGATTATCCCTTTTCCAGATTATGGAATCTAAAGAGGAATTAGGTAAGTTATCTTTAAGTTGAGACATTCCCCATTTGCTATATCTCCACTCCTTTTCATTAATAATTTTTTTAACTTTTACCTTTTCAAATATCCTTTAGCTTCATTGATTACCAATCAGTTGTCATGTGAAGACCCCTTACATTTCACTAATTATCAAACCAAAACCACGTGTCTTGACCATTTCTTATTAACCCAGAACTAGAAATGTTGCAAAAAGAATCCACATTCTAAGCTTAAAATGGTGCATAAAGTATGCTTTTAATAGAATTGATGGAAAGAATTAAAAACTTAAAGAAAGAGTTAAGAGATTTCATAAAAATTCAAAAGGTGAGAGTCAACACTATAAAATAGGATTAAATCATTATCAAAGGTGAGGTTGAAGATTTTACAATTTTTACATTTATGATGATACCTAAATGTGCCACTCAACTCTATGTTTCAAGCAATAATCTTATTGAGCACTTCAATAACAAATACAAAAAGGTAAGAGGATAATGGATCCACTTGTTAAGGCTCTTGGTTCCTTCGAAACAACTTAGTTAACTCCTTATTCACTTAGATATTATGATGTTATGGTGATGCAAGATTGTACCATTTCAATAAAGATCCTAGGAAAAGCAGAGGAATGGAGACATTTGATAATGAAATTCCAGTCTAAAGAGTCAAAAGCCTTATTAAATTAACCTTAAGTGTGTAACTTTTGATTGAGGTTTTGGTGCTATAATACTTGAAGAATTCTTGAACAAGAAGAATATTTTCACTAATGTTTCTGCTTTGAATAGGTTCACGATGATGTAAACTGATCAAAAGCTTTAAGACTCCTTTTAATCTTTAAACTAGCATTTTAGAGATTACCTTGTATATCAAATTGCAACAAGAAATAGATCTAAAGTCATATAAAAAAAGTAAGCTTTTTTTTAGGGACAAGACACATAAATGTTTTATTGAGTTCCCTAAGCATTTTCTTACTTTTAAAGAATTCCAACAATGAAGTTATAATGAGGCCCTAAGTTTTTCTAGAAAAATGAAGCATTAAATCCATCTGAACCTAGGAATTTTTTAAGTTTAAGAATAAATAAAACACTTAAATATTAGAAGTATTGAAGTCTAGTGAGAAGTTCATCTTAGAAAAGATCCAAATTTGATGTTTGAAAACACTAAGAGCATGCATAGAAGATTCAACATTAAAGGCTTCATCTAATAGGTTTATGAAGAAGTTGAAGGAAATGGATTTAAACTCCTTTTGATCATAATATAAAATCCCTATATCATCAAACAAGACACCATCTTATTGTGATTTGTTCTTACCATGGTGGAATGTTTCAGTCACCCTCTTTAAGCTAATAGATTCTTAATCTTTGCTTTAATAGGGAGTTATGGATATCAAGAGCCTAAATGTAGTTCCTCAAGGCCTAATGATCTTGATATTTGAGAAAATTATCAAAGTTATTTCTATAGCTCTCAATCTAGACAATTGAAAGAGTATTTTTTGTAGGCTTGATATTAGCCTTAATGTTTAGAAATAATCTCTTATTTAGTTTCTTAAGCTTCTCCTTTATGACCTTCAATTTCTCATTAACTAATAAGTCTTACATCAAAAAAAATTGAGCCTACAAACCATTTTTAGCAACCTTTTAAAGGCCCTCAACTTTAGTTAAGTATTTATTCAATTTAAAGAGAGCTTTAATAAGAATTATAACAACAATGTTAGAGACCTCTTTAATAAAATGATTAGTGCGTATTGAGGTACCAAAGTGGGTATGACTGAAAAGGTAGCTGCTTATCCAAGTATAGTTAACAAATTTGCTTTCTAGCTTCTTATTGATGAGCTAATCACTATTATGTTTATTGCTCTAGGTGAACAGTTGACCACTAAAGTTTGTATCAGAGACCTTTAGATGAGCAGCAACTGAGCTAAGCTTATCTTTCATACACCTTAAGTTACGTTTGCTTCCTTCAACCTTTTGAGAGCTTAAAATATAATCTAAGTCTCCTAAAAGTAACTAAGGAGCCTAAATCCTAACTTGTAATCTTTTTCAATTTATTCCATAATTGTTCTATTTGAAAGTTAGGTTGGCAACATAAATTATGAAAATTTTAATAGGCATAAAAGAGGATGTAAAAGAGAAAGAGAGTCAAATTACTTGTTTAGAGATAAACAAGTAAATGACTTGAATAATATTATAAACTACAATGATTCTCCCATTAAAGTAATGTTGATGGTTAGAAAGATAACTTTATTTTTTTAAAGAAATTATAGATTGTCATTGACAGTATTGACTTCTATTTTAGTTTTCGAAAGACCTAAAAAGATATGATTCCTATTAAAAAATGTCCCTATTTATTTACTATTTATTAAGATTGTTAATCCCTCTAATATTTTAGATAAGAATGGGCATTAGGGAGGAATAAGAGGGAGGAAATTCAATGAATGGTTCCCTTTTTAGGCTTCTTCTTCACAGAGATGAAGGAATCCTCCTTAAATCAATCTCCCTAAGTAAGTGGGAAAATGGAGGAAATTAATATTACTTAAGATTCTTTTAATAGAGGTTTAGAGTTTTCAATGAGAATGTCTTTAACAGCTTAAGGCTTGAGACAATCCATCTTCTAATCCTATGAACAAGGAGCATAAATTGGGTTATAAATGCTCTCCAAAAGCAACATCTTCTTAGATTTGTTAAAATGATCATTAGAGTTCTCCTACAAGGATTTCAACTTTTTTGTATTTACTAAAGGATTAGAAGTTTTAAATTTTTTAGAGTTATCAACTAGAGTTTGTCCAAATTTTTTGAAGGATAAGAATCATACAATCCTGTCAATTCTTTGCAATTACCAGTTTTAAAGTCTATACTTATGGATCTACATTGATTCTCTTGGATTTTAGAGGTCTTCACTAGTATGATACAGAGATGTTTGAGCTTCCTAACTCTTTAGACTTGGATAATTTGATGATTAATAAGAATCAATATACTCCTTGTCTCTTTTAACTTCTGATCAAATTCTCGTATATCCAATTCTATTAAGCCTAACTTCTGATCAAATTCTCGTATATCTTTATGGTCACAAAGGAGCAACTTTATCAGTTTCTCCAAGGCTCACCCTCAATTTACCCCGATTATCACTTTCAAACATAAACACTAAATCATATTAGAAGGTTGTTGGGAGGAGCATTATTTCATAGATATAGTTGAAACATTATATTAAGAAGTTGGAAAATGGAGAGGAAAAAGGGGAAATGACCAGAAGGAAGGATATTGACATAAAGGAGTGACGGAGAGTTAATGAAGAAGGTCCTTAGCTATAATAGGCTTTCAAAAGGGAAGTGGAGGTATAAAAGGTGGAATTGGATTAAGCTGGGGTTGCTTGATAAACTTTAAAACCAAAAGAGTAATCTGAGAAGGAGATTAGAGATGTAAGGTAGTGTAAAAGGAGCTAGACAATGAGGAATAAACCACTACTACCACCTTTGGATTAGCAAAAAGAGTGAATGAGAGTGGCTAGTTTCTTTCCTGAACAAACTTGAATGGGAGAAGACCCACCCTAGTTTGTTAAGTAAAACAATTAAGGTTTCTTAAAAAGGGACAATAATAACTTCTCTCCTTAAAAAAAAGGGAAAAAAATTATTTTTGAGATATGAACTTAAGTGTTGCAAATTGTTCTTATCCTATTGTATAAACCTGTTTATTCATTTGCTAATGACTTTAAAGACCACAAGCCTACTTCATTTAATAATAATATAAACTTATCCTTATATCTATATAATCCTTTGAGGATGATTAACAAGTGATACCTACTCCTTGTGCTCAAATTGTATCATGTGCTTTTAAGTCTTAATAGGTCTAAGTTGGTGTATAAATTTAAATTGCTTAAGGTCAAGGACACCTTTTGAATGGGATAAGTGATGATGAATTTAACCAATAAACTCTAGGCATGAAGATGTAATTTGCTAGGAATTAAGCCTAAAACATTGATGATCTAAAGTATTGTGGGACAAAGGAAGGGTTGGCAATAGGTGGCCTAAACCTAACTTAAAATTTTTTATTTCAACCTAAACCTAAGCCTGAACTTGAACTCAATCAGACTTTGATAGTCCAGGCTAGATTAGGTTGGGCTAGACCCAAAAAATCCTCACATGTTAAAAACTTATTCAAAGCTTGTTTGAATGACACATATCTAATTGAAAACGATGATATTATAATCAAAGAATAATGGAATGGACGTTGACATTGACATTATCTTCTATATTATCACAACTCATTGTATAATTGAGATTCCTAGCTTTATGACTAGTACAAATATATGATGTTAAGACTCCTCTTACTTTATTTAGCAACTCTGCTTTGATTAGAAATGGGATGCTCTCATCATTAGAATCATCAAGAAATTGAATATGTAGTTGATCCTTTGGCCAATTAATTTGGCATGCTCTAAGAATGCATTAATCATATACCTATATAAACACAGAACAAAGTTAATAAACAAGAACACACGTTAAAAGATTCATATAGTCTATACTAAATTCAGGATTCCTGTACATATTGTTATTTGTAGTGTAACTCATTATGCAACATTATCTAAAAATAAATATTCTTTCTTAAAGAAGATATTCATTGTATGGCACTAACATGCATCCATTTACTTTGCCTACCCTTTCAAAGCATATAATTTGCTCCGCAAATTGTATAAAAGTTTGTTTATAAATTTTTTTCTCATATATGATACATATATCAAACTTTATAATTTTAAATAAAATTTAAGGATGTCCCAAATTTCTTAGATTTTAAATCACTTAGTTATACGAAGCAAAGACCAAGGCACAAAAATAACAACTCATTTTTATGCCTTTCCTCTGTTTGGTACATATTGGAATTTGAACCATAACTATAAAGCACTCAAAGCCTATTTCCTCAACATCATTTGACTTTAATTAAGCCTCTTAGACTTTGCACAAAACTTAACTTAGCTAGACCAATTTACTCATATATAAGTTTTCTATTAAGAAGACTCACAATAACATTAGTTTATCCTATATGTGACAATAAACATGAATTAAGTAGACATTAAAAGTTCAGATGCAATGAAAAATGGTACAATAACAACCAACTTCAAGTCTAACTCTTCAACAACATAAAACCATTATTAGAAAACAGTAAGTAGTAAGCAGTAAGCTTGAGTAATGAGTAATTAGTGAATTATTTCTTAACTTTGAGAGATTTTAGAGAATGAGATTACGAATTTGCGATAAAAGAGAGTGTGTCAAGGGACGGAGAAAAAGCTAACTATTTTTTCATTGACAAACAATGTCATGTTATTATTTAAACAAAATGGAATTATTTTAAGTCAAAAATTTGGACTACTTTCATCGAGGCCAAGCCATGAAACCTGAGCTCAAGCTTGACAAAAAATTTGCTAGTTGACTTTATGCTGGGTTGATTTGACTCAAGTTTAATAAGGCCAAACCAAATTATCATCCCTAAGTGGAGGGGAAAAGAAACCCCATACTTAGTTCATTTAATATATCTTTGTATTATTTATAAATTATTTTTAAAAATGAACTATTTATGTTACATATTATTCATAGTTTCAATTATTTGAAATTTGGATGAAATCTTTTATTAAAATTATTTAATTTTTAAATAAAATAATATAAAATTAAAAAAGGCCCTTGCCTATAAGCATCAATCATGATTCAGGCCACCAAAAGTCCAATCAAACTTTAGCCTAGGCTACATTTCATAGGCCTAATTAAAAGACTTTAGGTCGAGCATGACCCAGGGAGTGCTCACGTACAACCAACCTATTGCCACTCCTACTTAGATGATTTATAGTAAAATCCCCCCTTACTAGGCTTAAGATCACAAATGTACTCATCATCCTCTGAATATCATAACCTTATCTCCTCAGGGATGTGGAATCTCTCCATGATCTTTTAAAAATCAGTCCTCTTATGTTCATTTGGCTTTAATCACATTTTGAAAATCTTATCGAAGTCTTTAAGCATGGATACCAAGAGAGACATGTATAAGCAAAGCATTTTCTTAAACTTGATTGGCTCAGGTTCATATGACACCTTAAAAATGGCTTTGCTATTATGGGTTAGGGTAATATGGTCTCATTAGACTTGACAAATACATGGATACTAGTCCAAAATTTGGAGTCCATTGATCTTATATCACTATATTCAATATAATAAGAGGTTCTCATCTCATTATTGGAACTACTATTATCATCTATGCTACCATCATAATTTAAAAGGGTAAAGGAAGATTTGAAGCTTGAAAAAGAACACAAACTTTTTTAACGACTTAACACTAAATCTTCTCAAATAAGTAAGCTAAAAAATAAATCCAAGGATGACTTCTTCCTGAAGAATGCAAATTGACATACAAAGGGTAGGTGGTATTTTCTTTATCGACAACTATAAAAAATGATGAAATGAACCATCTTCACATCATGCACCTTATATAAAGGGATGGATAATTAAGATTGACTTGGGTCAACAATTAAGATTAAATGATAATTTGGAATAATCCTAATGAATTTCTAAAGGAAGATGAAGATTATTCTTAAGTTATCAATGAGTCTTGTGAAGGCTTAAGGGTAAAACATAAGATGGATATCTAAAGGTTGATGTTTCTTTTTTCTTGTCTTTAGTATACATATATTGGTTTATGAATTAATGCTTAAGGAACAATTTTGGATTATTTTGGCCTAACCATTACAGACATATGGTAATATGGTTGAATGATTAAGAGATGATCCTTGAGGAATCTGAAGGTTATCCTCATTAAGTTAAATAGACTTGATTACCAACAAGTTTTATTCTCGATCAAAGTTTATAGAAGAAACTTAGGGGCAAATGATATTCCTAATGAGTGTATAGATGGGACTGACCAATTTGGCATGACTCGTCATCCTTTTTTAGGTTTATGAGCTTTAATTTTACATAAAATGCCTAATTATTTGAAAAGGATAAGTTTAATCAATAAATATTTACTCATATAAGGAGGTAGAGTCCTAATCAAAGTCTAATCAAGTTTAATTAAGATATAATTCATCCACTTAATCCAGGTTATAAAAGAGGAGGAAGAGTTACCTAGTTTTCATTTTCATTCTACCCTAAGAAAAGGACGTAGAGGAGGAAGAAGGCTATATTAGAAAAGATATGACAAATCTAAAGTATAATGTTATACTTATCTTGAATTTAAGCATTATTCTTAAGAATGCAAAATGATGCTAATAATGATGTAAAGACTGATCTTTCTCATAAAGAAAAAGATAAAAAATAATAATGGGATGGAATCCACTCTTTAATGGTTTATAAAGACTTACAGGAAGGGGAGAAGATTGTATGAAAACTTAATGCTATAGCTAGTAATCGTATCTATAGTAATAAAGACTTGTTCATAGAGCTTGATGAGAAAGTAAGTGACAGTATTACTTTCAATGATTCCTCTAAAATTCATGTATAGGGAAAAGGCAATATATTAATACTGACAGTATTACTTTCAATGATTCCTCTAAAATTCATGTATAGGGAAAAGGCAATATATTAATACAGTTAAAGAACGAAAGTCAACAATTTATTTCAAATATTTATTATACTCTATATAGGAAGAGTAATATATTAAGTATGGATTATCTATTATAAAAAGCTCATATTTTTTTCATAAAAGTTTGTAGCTTGTTCTTGAAGGATGTTACAGGGAATATGATTGCTAGAGTACCTGTGGAAAATAATTGCTTATTTTTGTTGACCATATAAATAGACGTTGCTAATGTATGTCATCAGGTTATAAAGATCCTACATGCTATGATATTTGAGATTTAGTTTGGTGGACAAAAAAAATGTTAAATAATAAGATGGTAAATGTATTGCTTCCAATTAATAAGACTAATCATTTACGTAAAGGATGTCTTTTTAGGAAGCAAACTCAAAAGAACTTTTTAATGGAGTCTTAATCAAGAGTTTCGAGGCCACTATAGTTAATTCACACTAAGTTGTATGGGCCTATTTCTTCATGTTCTTTTGCTAAGAATAAGTATTTCTAATTTTGTTTATTGATGACTTCAGTAGAAAATATAATGTACTTTGTTAAAAGAATAAAGGCTTCCAAATATTATCATAACTTGCTTTTATAGAAATAGTAAGTGGATTTACAACCTAAGTCTTGAGATCAAATAGAAGAGGAGAATTCACTTCCAAAGAGTTTTAATAGTTTTGTTATTAACACAGGATTCTTCAAATTTTAACTACTCTAATATCACCGCAATAAAATGATGTTTCAAAGAGAAGAATTAAATGATTCTAAATAAACAGGAAGTTTGATAAAAACTAAGAAGATGTCAAAAAGAATTTTGGGCTCAAGCTATCGATTGTGCTATATGCTTATTGAATAGGTGTGTGATAAGAGTTGTAACTAATAAGAGTCCCCTCAAATCACAGAATGGGTAAAAGCTAACTATATCTCACTTGATGATATTAGAAATTATTGTGTAAGATCATATTCTTGATGAGTTTGTTTGAAGCTTGATAACAAGAGTAAGAAATATGTATTTATTGTCTATTAGTATAAAACTAAGGGTTGTAACCTTTACAATCCAAGTGATATAAATGTGTTTATTAGTGGATAAATGGACTTTGACTAGGAACCCATTTGAAATTAACAAGTTCAATTATAGAATTATGATTTTCTTCCTTTTTTAGAAAAAGAATATGGGATTGAAGAAGTTACCACTCTTCTACCATCATCAACATATAGTGAAATTGGAGATTCTAAAGGAAGTACAAGTGAAAGGCCTCAGCATACTAGGAGATTTGGTGATCTTTATCGAAAAACTGAGAGAATTAATGATCTTATAATGTTTGATCTTTTTTTAAATGATGAGCCAATTGAATTTAATGAAATAGTTGAGAATGAAAAATAGAGAGAAGATATGAATGAAGAATTAAGAGTAATTAAGAAGAATGACACTTGAAAAGTAATAACTCTTCCTTATAGACATGCTACCATTAGTGTCAAATGGTATACAAGAAAAAGAAAAAAATTAAAAAGGGAGTTAGAAAGATATAAAGTGAGGCTTGTTACAAAGGGATATCAATAGTGATAAGGGATCGATTATGAGGAAGTTTTTGCTCCAGTAGCTTGCATTGAAATCATAGGGCTAAATATTTCTTTGACAACTCAAAATAAGGAGAAGAATTTTGAAATGAATGTTAAATTATCCTTCCTCAACGGATATCTTAAAGAGAAGGTTTATGTGTAATAGCCTTACGGATATATAGTGAAAGGATATGAAGACAAAATACTAAAATTAAAGAAAGTTCTTATGGTCTAAAATAGTGTCGATAGCTTAAAATTACAGAATTGACAAATATTTCCAATAAAATGACTTTAACAAGTGTCCTTATGCATATGCTCTCTACATAAAGGTGAATGACAATAGATTTTTTATTGTTAGCTTGCAGATGGATGATCTAATTTTTACATGTAATAATCTGAAGATATTTGAAGAATTCAATAGAGTAATAAGCTATTAATTTAAGATGATAGATTTAGGAATCATGTTATATTACCTTAGTATAAAAATGATGTAAATGGAGGATAATATTTTAATCTCCTAAAAAAGTTATGCAAAAGAAATTTAAAAAAATTATATGAGTGCTTATAACCTAGTTAACCTTTAAGTGGAATGTAGCATAAAATTATTCAAATATGTTAAAGGCCAAACGATGGATCCAACATTATACCAGAGCTTAGTTAGAAATTTGTAGTATTTAATTTGTACAAAGCTTGATATATTATTTGGAGTTAAATTGGTTAGTCATTATATGCAGACTCCAATATCAACCTATTTGAATGTTATAAGAAGGATTTTACAATTCATAAAAAGTACTCTTGATTTTGGGTTATATTATTCTACATATAATAATTTGAAACTTAGAGGTTTCAATGTTAGAAATTGAACTAGAGATATTAATGAGTGAAGTACTACCACTAGCCTTATATTTTATTTAGGTAATACAAACTTTTACTTGGTGATCGAGGAAGTAATTGGTTGTTATTATATCAACTTATAAAGCATAATATATAGTCATTAGTTCTTGTGTGACTCATGCAATTTGGATAAAGATCTTGATGAAATAATTTCATTTTAAACAAAAGAAGCCTACTGAAGTTTGTATTGATAATAAATTGGCCATTATCTTAGCAAAGAACTCCATATTTCATAAACATGGCAAGCATATAGATCCTAGGTCTCATTTTGTTTATGACTATGTTTCATATAAGTGATGCAACTTAATTATGTTGGGCGCCGTTTTCGAAACCCAACTCTTAAACGGAACCATATGACGTGACGTATTCCAATGAGGTCTCCTTAACCATCATCGATTTTTTTCATAACTTCTCAATCATTTACCTCACAATTTGTCCAATGGTGTGCCCACATAGCTTAATTACCATATTCAAACTCATTTCTCCTATTTGTGAACAAAATTTGGAAATCTTCAAACCAAGATTTCAATTTGACTTCTTTAAAGAAATT
>JANIPM010000231.1:64449224-64465669 GCA_027478405.1 Erythroxylum cassinoides
CACACCCAATAACACGACCAACTCGTGTTAACCTCGTCAGAGGATTTTTCAAGCTCTATCTACTTAAAGACAAAGAATAGATAAGAACAAGAACGCATAACAATCTTCAGCATTAAACTTGTCTCCTCACTGACTGCTGGATGTATGCTGCTGCCCACCAAAAACACCTTCCCAAGGAACAACTTCAACAAAGGAACCAGTGCAGAAAATGCAGCAGCCAATACCCACCAACCGCGCAGTCTAATTCACAACAACAAAAAAACCTACCGCCGTAACAGATCAAAAGATGCACTCATAATCCAACATGATCTAATCCACGTCAGCAGGAAGCAATTAAAAACCACCAGCCCTTATTCACGCAATCTTACCACAAATGCCTTAGGAGAATCCTTTTCAAATAAGGATTGTATTGGATAAGGAATCAACCAAAACAGAGGATAATCTTTCCAAATCAAATTCAAAGCACTTTTCAAATTCAATTAAAAAATGCCAAAACTAAATAAAGAATATATAAAATATATTCTAACACTTTGTCTTTCTATCCTGTAATCAATCAAGGGTTGAAATATTGAATTTTATTTGTGCTAAAATTAGTAAACGTTTAGTGTCTTATAAGGAAAATATAAATAATTGCATACTTTCAAGAATGTACTAATCGGTGATGTCCAAGTCCAACATGAAGACAACAAACTTCATAATTAATGAAACGAGTTAGTGCATAAATGTTTTTGGTCAGAAATGAGACAACTTCTGCATTACATGTTAGATTATCCGAACAATCATAAAACTCTCGACATATATGACTAATTTAAACTAAACCAAAAACCATATTCGTTTCCAACGGTCCAACAGACAAAATTCCAGGTTAACCGGTAATTTAAAATGAAGAGAAACTAATAATTCATATTCTGCTACCAAAAATGAAAAGACATCATTGACTATATCTAATCACAGGAATGTCCTGATACGAAACCCACCCTTTTATCTTATATGTAACTAACTTCATTATAAAATTATTATTCAACTGTTTCAACCAAGTTGGAAATGACTGACAAAACGAGCAAGGGAGAACGCCAGGCTGAAATCTGAGTTGGGAAACAAAAAAGATCTAATCTTTCTCACTTTTTCTCTTCAGCATATCATCTTCTCTGCATTTCTCAGGTGCCCTTTTTGCGGTTTTCGTTATTTGATTTATCTAGTTTAGGGTTTTGTTTTCTTGCTCGTTGATGGAATCGCCCGCTCTGCCAGTAATTTACTGCCAGCAGTTTAGGTTCAATTCATGTTCAAGCTTCTGTTTCAGTCGTGTCTTTCAATTCAAACAACCCAAGACTTTGTTACTTTCTTTAGTTTCCCCCTTTGAATTTTGATCGTTGTGTTCATGGAATTTTAGTATCTTCTGCTCATAGACAAGATAATTATGAATGTTCTTTCCCATCTAAGCCGTTATTTGACCACTTGTTTTCGTCTAATTCTGTCATATAATTATGGGAAGATGATTAACTTTCAAGGTTCGTTTTGAACTGCTCACCGATCTTAGCTTATTCACGTTGTTTCAATTATTGGGGTTTTGAGTAAATATGGTAATTTGTTCGTAGTTTGATCCTGGCATGACTATGTTGGATTAGGTTTGTGATCTGCTGGACGTTTTCTCTGGCAGTGTGGTGATTTGGTGAGTGCTAGTGTGGACAGCTGTTGTAGGGTGGGAAAGTTGAATTCTAACTTGCAAGTTAGTGTTAGACGTTTAGAAGGACCCAGTGCGAGGAGACATGTCACAGAGCAACATGGAAATATTGGAACGGAAATGCAGTGAACGTGAGGTTTTACTACCCTGTTATGGGAAGGTTGCAGTTAATGAGTAATGGCCTGGATCTAGAAGTTATCGTTCGGAAGTGTGTCTTGAACTAAAAGCCATAGCTTAAGCTGTTGTATGAGGCCAACTTAATTGGTTTTATATATTCACTAACACACCCCCTCAAGTGAAAGCCCTTTGGGCTTGAAACTTGCACAGGCTCACTGTACCTTGTGCTGAATAATTGATGGGTGGTAAGATTTAAACTCACGATCACTTAGTCACAGAGGCTCTGATACCATGTTAAGTGACCGTTTCACTACAATAGCTTAAGCTGTTGTTTGAGGCCAACTTAATTGGTTTTACATATTCACTAACATTGTGAAATACAAAACGCAGGATTCTCAATTAATTTTTTTTTCTTCTAGAAAATAGCTATTCAATCATTATAGTTATCGAGTATTTGTGAGGTATACTGCTGCTTGGCACATTGAGAATTTAATATATTATACCTATGCCAAAAGGTTGTAGATTTCTAATGCTAAGTTATTAATTTGCTTTTACAGAATAATTTAGAACTCAAGGCTGTTTGGTAGCTGAAATTGTGCAGTAAAAAATTTCCACATTCTAGGTTGCTGTCTGCAGACTAGTGATTATTACTTATAGATAAAGTTTTAATATGGATTGGTAGAGTGATGTAGCATGCATATTAGTTATCCACCTAAGAAGGACAAGTGTGATGAAGTTGAGTTTAAAAAAGAGATATATATGATATTGGATCATTACTAAGGTCTGAATGATAGAACTTTCAAAAATGGATGTACAATTATTCTTGGTACCGGAACAAAATTCCTTTAGAGTGTGTTGTTGTGTTGTTATTGCACATTTTTCCCTTAGTATGGGAGAATAGTTATATACAACATTCCTGGTTATAAGTGGAAATTCATATCCTGTATGTACTGCATCATTTTGGTAAAACCTTGAGACACTTATGATAATGGAGGTCAGCTTAGGAGAGCACTGGCTCCTGTTACTACTTTTAGATAGATGGACATTCCTTTTTCTCTCGCCTCTCTAAGCCATGTTGATAAACTTTCAGGAAGATTGGCAACCTCGCCTTTTGTTTTCTTCCCTATGATCATGCTTAACAACTTTTAGATAGGTTGTTGGTGCATCACCCCTGCTAGTAAGCTATGGATACAGCTGCTTATCTATGCACTCTGGTTTTAGCTTTTCTCTTTTTCGTAAAATAGTTACTTGGATGGTTATTTTGTCCAACTGTTGACATCTAGAAATTTCTAAGATGGTAATTTAAATTTTGATTTCTTACAGGGTATTTCTAGTTAGAGCATCAGCTGGAAAGGCCTTATATGGTTTGGTAATTGTGTCAACAAGAGCTTGGTCTGCGTTAGAGCAAATATTATTAATGTGGATCATTACAGTGGTGTAAGGATTTTAAGATTTTGGTGAAAGGTACATCTCATACTTTTCTTTGTCATGCAATTATATCCTTTACTTTGAATGATAAATGAAATTGGCATCTTTCTCTGTTATGTAGTGTTTTGCTCCCAAAAGTCTATGGCTGGATGGGGAATAGGATATTCATGTTAACAATGTGATTTCACTTTTAAGAAACTCTGTATTTCAAGCATTAGGATTTGACTAAATTCTTTGTTATAAGTAATTCTTTTGTGCTTTAGATTTGATATTTCTTCATAACTCGTCACTTCATGGAGGCAAAATTATATTTCTTTCTCAATTTCAGATGCTTTGGCAAAGATGATCGACAATATTTGCAATGATGTCTAATGGTCTTTTGGTGTATTCCAACTCCTATCGTTGAACACCAACTTTATATATCTAGTAAATGTTAGAAAGGAAAAGTTCCTCTGTACAGAATGTGAGCCTTTCTGTTGTATGCACTGCAAAGTGGCTATGATGCCTTCTGCATAATCTCCTAATTAATTGTTACTTGTTTTGTAATTATAATCAGGTCTTATAAATATCTATTTATTTTTGACATCTATTGTCATCCTTATTCATTTCTTTGGGACTCTCAGATTTTTTGTTGATGTAGGTGACATGGAGATATCAGTGTTAAAAGTCCTTGTCAACAACATTACTTCATTTCTACAATTGTCGTCTTTGGATAACATAAACTTGGACCCAGTACAGAAGCCTTATTGGAAAGCAGAAGAGATTTTGAAACTGCTAAGGCCAATACTTGCCGCTATTATTGATTCTGAAATAGCTTCTGATGAACTACTCAGTAAGGCATTTCTTGAATTGGGTCAATGTGTCGATGAATTGAGGGATCTGTTTGAAAACTGGCAGCCATTGTCAAGCCAAGTTTATTTTGTAAGTTCACAATGTAGTCTTGTGGATTTAAATTGAAAATGCATCTTATTAGGATTTTCCTAACTTTAAGTTGTTTGGTTGGCATCTTTACTGGTGGTCCATGTTGTGACATTGCACATGCCTTTTCATATGCAGATACTAGGGCTATGCATCATATAAATTAGCCTATTTTCTAAAATTTCTTAAGAATTAGCATCTTCTTCCAATGCACAAAAATTTTAAGGATTAATGCATTTTCTTAATATGCCGGCAAGGTTTGGTTCTTTGATGTTTAAAATGAGTTGCTTATAGGGGAACCCACAACTCCTGCAATACCAATATCTTCCTTTCTTCCCACTGCTCTTGATAAGCTGTCTAAAAGAACTCACTGATCATTTTATGTATACAATTTTGCTTGGTTTCCAATCCCAAGTTAGTATCTTACTTAATGGTAGCGGGTCTTTGCTGACGGTGATAATGGTGGTTAAATATGATGCCGATAACAAAAGTTGTAAGCTAAAAGACAACATTCATCCAACTGCAATGAAAGGTCAGTGGGGCTTTATGATCAATTTTTATAACAAAAATGGGAATTTTATAGTCCTTTAGTTGATCTATTTTAGATTGTTGTGTTCAACTTTGGGATTTAATTCAGAAAATACCGTTATGAACTGGTCGCAGTTCTTATTAACATGGCATCAGAGCTTAACACTTTTACAGGGCCTTTAATTCCAAACTGAAGGTTCTGTCATTTGGATTTGTCATACCTGCTTAAAGGGCAGACTGTTAACAGAGATGTTGCCCTAAACCTCTATAGCTTCCCTCAAAAAGCAGTTCTTCTACCCTTTTTATATTCTTTGAAATATAATATCCATGGAGTCTTAGTAATAACTATTTTAGCAGAATGATGTAAGTTTCAACTATACGAACTTCCATTTTCTAGATGTCTGTTGATCTGCTGGAAATGAGAAGTTGCTTCTGGCAGAGACTCACTTGTTTGACTAGTTTCAATCTCTGAGTTTGTTTTTGCGCAATGCATTGGCCAAAGAGTTCTTTTTTTTCCTTTTTACTTTCCTTTATTTTTTAGATGATAATCTTAATTTTCTTTTTTCAGTTCTCGATCTGTCAAAATTAGTGCCTGTCCCTCCAGAAAATGATTATTTCTGTATGAACTAAACATTAAATTTTTCTGATGAGAAATTCATTCTGGCCTTATTTTCTGACCATGTTCTCTCATTGTTCTCTAGGTTCTGCAAATTGAATCATTGTTATCCAAGGTTAGGACGTTAGGGCTCGACATCTTTTCTTTATTGAAGGCTTACCATGAACATCTCCCAGATGAGCTAAGTTCGTCATCTGTTGAGGTAAGTTTCCTCGTTCAATCTTGTTGTAAGATCATATAAGTTTTTTTACAGGTAGACCATAAACTGCTCATTCCTGTGGATGATTTTATGGTCAAAATGCCATCTTAAGGGTTCATATAGTGAAACTCCATGTGTTGGATTTTTGGGAGTAGTTGATAAGGTAGGGAAAGTAAGGGAGCTAAATTCTCTCATAATGTCTAACAATTTTAATGGCTGATTGCAGTTCTGCATTCAGAAAATTAAGCATATGGGGTATGAACAAACGGCATCTACCCTTAAAGAAGCTATAAAGGTGCAAGCAGATGGTGTTCGACACAGTTCAGAGATCCTGTTGAAAATTGGTGAGAGCTTGAACTTGAAGTCCAATCAGGAGATTCTGATTGAAGCAGTGGCCCTTGAGAAGTTGAAGGAGAAATCTGAGCAAGCTGAAAAAATTCGTGAAGCAGAATTAATTGAGCAAATGATTGCTATTGTAACCAGCATGCACGATCACCTTGTTCTGACAAAACAGTCAGAGACCACTAGCCCAGTTCCAATACCTAATGATTTTTGTTGCCCCCTTTCTCTTGAGTTGATGACAGATCCAGTGATTGTGGCATCAGGGCAAACCTATGAACGGGCATTCATAAAAAATTGGATTGAGCTTGGGCTTAATGTGTGTCCTAAGACACGGCAGACTCTTTCTCACACTAATCTCATACCTAATTACACTGTCAAGGCCCTTATTGCTAACTGGTGTGAATTAAACAATGTAAAGCTGCCTGATCCGGCAAAGTCTCTGAATTTCAGCCAATCCTCGCCTCTTCCTGTGCATGCGGAGTCTGGTGCAGCCCAGGATCCACAGGCATTGTCTCAATTTAGGTCTAAACAGCCTATGCCACCTGAGTCAACTCACCCACCAGTTTCACCTGGTAAGAACAAGATGCTCCCCAGTGGAATTAATCGAGAAGGAACTTCTCCTCGGCATCCCAGGTCTATTTCTGAGGGTTCCTTGTCAAGTGTAGTGGGAAATGGGCAGGCATCAGATATTGCACGATTATCTGTGCTAAATTCTGACGAAAGGCCTGCTAATTTGGAAGAATGGAATAAGGGTTTGGATGATGACCCCTCAGTATCACCGACTAAAAAACAAGTACCAAGTTCTTTCGGACAAGAAGAACCTGTTCATATTAGAAGTGCCTCAGCATTGCCATCTAATATGAATTCTCAAGGCACAGCAAGGGATGCTAGTGAGTCTTCAGATGTATCAAACCATCTTTGTTCTTACAGCAGTGACACTTCTGGGGAGGTAAAACCAGAGTCACGATCATCTACTCCCTTAAGCATCCCTCGAAGGGAGCCTTTCTCACCCCGTTTGTTTGAGACACGGTCTCGAAGTCAAACTCTCTGGCGCCGTCCATCTGATAGGCTTGTGCAAAGGATAGTTTCTTCTCCTACTATTGAAACAAGGACTGATCTCTCTGGCATCGAAACTCAAGTTAAGAACCTAGTTGAGGTCTTGAAAAGCCCTTCAATTGACACTCAAAGGGAGGCAACAGCTGAAATCAGGATGCTTGCTAAACACAACATGGATAATCGAATTGTGATAGCAAATTGTGGAGTCATTAACCTGTTGGTTGAGTTACTGCGGTCATCAGACACAAAGATTCAGGAAAATGCTGTCACTGCACTTCTTAACTTATCAATTAATGACAATAACAAAGCTGTAATTGCTAGTGCTGGTGCTATTGAGCCCCTAATTGATGTCCTTAAAACAGGAAGTCCTGAAGCTAAGGAGAACGCAGCTGCTACACTCTTCAGCCTCTCTGTTATTGAGGAAAATAAGATCAGAATCGGAAAATCTGGGGCGATTGGACCACTTGTTGATTTACTTGGTAATGGAACTCCCAGGGGTAAAAAGGATGCAGCCACAGCTTTATTTAATCTCTCAATTTTCCATGAGAACAAGGCGCGAATTGTGCAAGCTGGTGCAGTTAGGCACCTTGTGGAGTTGATGGATCCAACAGCTGGGCTAGTGGACAAGGCAGTGGCTGTTTTGGCAAATCTTGCAACGATACCTGAGGGAAGGAGTGCTATCGGTCAGGAGGGTGGGATTCCATTTCTTGTTGAGGTTGTTGAGTTGGGTTCTGCGAGGGGAAAGGAAAATGCAGCTGCTGCTCTTTTGCAGCTTTGTACCACCAGTAATAGGTTTTGCAATATGGTGCTGCAAGAAGGTGCTGTCCCACCATTGGTGGCTTTGTCACAATCTGGCACCCCAAGGGCCAAAGAAAAGGTATATAATTGACAATGCTCTTCATTCTATTCTGTTATTTTTGGCTGAAATACGTTTCCTCGTGCCTGCAGGCGCAGGGGCTTCTTAGTTACTTCAGAAATCAACGACATGGTAATGCTGGGAGGGGCTGATTCAGCAAGAGTAGCACCCCAAGGTTTTGATTAATGCAATTCATATGGTGTGTATACATTTGGTTTTACTGCTCGAATTATGAACATTGTTTGTAGAGAAGAATTGATTTATGGAGGACATCATTGATTCTTGTGAAAACATTTTACATATGAAAATATACTGTTTTGAGTTTAGCCATTGCTGAGTGCTTGAGCAGAAAAATATCCATTTTGGATCTCTCATTTCTATGCACATTATGGTAGTGCACCCCTCTCTACGTCTTTCCAAAGTTAAATCCGTAGGGAATGACTTTCTATAAGCCAAAAACTGAAAATTATTAAATCTGGACTTACTGAAATATTTCCTTTTCAGTAGAAAAGGAAGGACTATGCTCTATATGGTCACTAATTGTGGGAAAATTTTGGCTGGAATTATTTTGATTATTTATTTTAGTAAGACAAATTAAAATTAACAGTCTCTAAACCAACCAAATCAATCTATCGGGGCCCGAGGATCGTGGACGCATTCTTTGAAGTGCACAAAGAAGGAAACGTAAGCTCCATTGATCCTGGGTTGAAGCACGGCTCGGCTGTGCCTTGGTGTCTCATCCTTGCTTCTCTGCCAAATGAAGCATTGTCTGATATATTTCCTGATATCCCTTTGAATGACCTTCAAGCTTCTTGATTGTTGCTGTCACACCAGAATGTCCTCCCTGTTCCTGTGCACTGTCATGAACCAAACCCCACCACCCCCCTCCCTCCATTCAAACACATTAGATGCCATCTTTCCCTCTTGTAACTCTGTAATCATCTTCCTCAACTCAGGTTTTTTTTTTGATCAGAACCTCAACTCAGATTCACTACAACTATCAACTACGTTAACAATTTTGGACAATAATTCGGTGTCAATAATATTGAAGATTACAAGCTGTAGAAGCATCAAAAGCTATTGTAGTGTCGTGTGAGCTACGTGGAAAATCACTTGTCGTGTAATTGTTTATGCTCCTCATTCGGTGAATGCCTTCGACTTTGTTGCTTCTGCAAGCTCTTTTGGTCAATCCTATTTAACCAATCACGATGGTTTTTTGATCAAGGTTGATGTTGGTTGTGTAGTCTTGAAAAATCTTGAGTCAGGCCTATGAAAGGAAGTCAAAATGCTGAAGGTCACGGGAGTTTGGAAATTTTATATTAGACAAAGTGGAAAACAGAATCTGACCTCGACATTATTATGCCATTCTCATTCATGCATAAATTGGATACTGATAAATAATATGAAAATAGAATGGTGAGACAGTTCCTTCTTAGTAATATATATATATATATATATATAGTGCATCGAAAATTGCAGAACAAGAACCAAAAATAAGGATATATTCCTCAACTTCACCAAGAGTACGGCCAAGTCTTAGCGGACTGACGCAACAATATCCATAGAAGTGGTGAAGCAGCCGAATCCAGATCTTCTATCTAATATTATGGTGTCTTATTATGTCCAATAAATTTCAGTCATTTATTTATGTGGATCTTATGGAAGTCCCGCATAGATCCCGCATGGATCTTGCAAAATAAATGACTAAAATTTCATGAGACAGAATAAGACAGAGTAATATTAGACTGAGGATCTGATAATGAAGCATCGGCCAAAGGCTCCTCACAGTGAAAAAGAGGATGGTTCTTGAAAACATAAAATCTAGATTAACGACTTGTCCCAAGGAAAGCATTGCTTCCAACTTGTAGATAATTGTTTCCATGATTATTATTAAACCTGTAAATCCAATTGATGAAAAGTAGTGAAAAGATAATGATTAACCATTTGGTAAGCCCCAGTCGGATATCTTATAATCACTTTATTTAATTCATGCAGTCAAGTAATAAGTGAAGACTATTTAAAATATCATGATATTCTAATTTTTCTTATGAAAAATGTATAATTACTATTTTTAATGAACCTATTAAATAAATCTTTAAGTATACATAAATTGCATAGATCAAATAAAGTATTTATCGAACTATTGACTAAGAACTAAGTGATAAGTTCCGCTGAAATGACTAACAAAAAGACTTTTATCATAAAAAGATCTTATTCTTTATATAAAGTTTTAGGAAATCTTAAAATTCATCAAATACAAACTTCCAAATGCTAATACAGGAGAATAACTAAACAATAAATCAATAAACAAACAGTACTCCTTATTGGTGTGAAGACCATAATACAACGATTGATTGAAGTAGGTTTTAAGAGTTGATGGAATATGTTCAAGGGCATTTAGAGGTGCCTTTGGAGTTCTTCTTGTCTCTATAGCAGGGACACTCTGACTTGTTGCCGTAAGTACCAGAAGGAACACACTTGCACTCGTTGCAGCATATCATACAATACTTGAAGCATCGTTTCTGGTATCCTGTCTTGGAGCAACGAACGCCACACTTTGACTCGCACGAACCTTCTAAACATCAAAAGAGAAAACACCTTATTAGCCCATCTTAATCATCATATATCACTGAAAATCACAATATCAAGTCACACTGCAAGTTTAAACCCTGCCCACAAGTTCAAAGAAGTTAAACCAAAGTTCACAAACAATCGCAATTCAAAACCCTTCATCGTATGTATAGGCATGCATGCATTCTTAGGCCCGTATGAGTCAAATATTCTACTCGTACGCTGGGGAATAACATACCTGGAAGCGGGACGGTTGGTCCATTCTCGACACTAGCAATAGCTGGTTCAAGGAAAGAGGAGCTAAGAACCATCAAAAGAAGCAGCAAAGTGGCAAGCGCAGGCCTCATTTTCGCCGTCTTATGAAGATGGGTGCAATAAAAAGAGCAACTGATCTCTCGCTACAAGACTGTCCAAAGCTTTTAAGGTGATGGTCACTTGAAAGAGTTTAGACCCATATTTATACTTGCTTGCTTACACTCATGAGGAACTTGTACGTATATTGGCCTGCACCAAATGAGGTAGTTGTCATTGAGAATATTAGGAATGACTAGTGAGTACAGCTTTGGTACAGCTATTATAGATGGAGGTAAGATGCTGATGAAGGTGGGCACTGGGTACCATAGTTTGTCTTCACTTGGGAAGCTGGTTCTGTAATAAGATTTTTCTGCCGTAGAGAAGCTTACAAGCACTTTCCTTCTTGAGTTTATATAATGAACTGCTACTTTTTCAGCTGATAAATTACAATCTGTTGAACTGCCTAGTTCAGATTCCAACTAAAAATATACTTTTTTAAGTACTAGTGGAGTTATCTATATTCGTATCTCCTCCTCACTATACTCAAACCTTGATTGGAGTAGCAGTATTACATAATCGTAGTAAATCAATATGTTACTGCCTTGACTTTAATATATTCATCTTATATTTTGGTCAAAGTAAGTGTCGCCGTGAATGTACTTCACTGCTACCTAGTGTAGTTCAATATTCTAACGAGTCCAGATCTCCTATCTAATATTATCCTGTCTTATTGTGTCCAATGAATCTTAGTCATTTATTTATGTAAGTCTCATGTAGGTCCCGCGTGAACCTCACGTAAGTCCCGCAAAATAAATGACTGAGATTTCATGAGATAGAATAAGAAAGAGTAATATTAGACAGAGGATCTTATTCCGCTTAGCTCTTGCATGAGTACACGCTGTGATATGTCAACTCACTTGTGTCTGGCAAATATTTTATTCTAGTTATGATTTAATTTTTCAAATCCTCTTTAATTGTTGCGTTCTTTAGTATTTGATATTATTAATTGATATATTACAATATTTTATTTTGTACCAGACACTCCTTAAAAATTTTAATTGAAGTAAATATAATTTACATGTCGAGAATTTTTTGAAAATTCATATAAATTATATAAAAAATTGGCATTTTTATTAAATAAAAAAGCAAGTTGATAATTATAAATTTTAAATTGCTGCATCTCTAATCTAGCTACTTGGTTATTTTAATTCGTTATCGTTTACAACAATAATTTATAACCAGTAATGCTAAGATTTGTTAAATTGCCTGCAAGACGAATGACATTGAGATGCAAGCTGTAGCTTTACTAGGAAATCATCTTCACAGGATGCAGCCTCCTCCGACTTGCACTTGTTATAGTCGGTGTCCGAAGAGTACGGCAAGAAGAAATCGGAGACAAAGCTGCATAGTTTCCAGGAAAACGTTAACGTGTCTATTCAACTTCGTTTGCAAATCCTTATGATATGTTTGTCAAAGGATCAAGTAACATGGAAAAGCAGGCCAAAGCAATCCCGATGGAAGAGTCTAAAGGAGAGGCTATACATTATCAAAAGGGTAAACCATGACTGGTGGCAAACCGCCTATCACAAAAAGAAAAAGAAAAAAAAAGATTACGCGGCTTCTTGAGTGCTTATTAGGATTAGAATGTGGAACGTTTGATTTTTTGACGTAGTCTCAGAGTTCCTAGGATCAAAATAGTAAGTATACTTTCAGATTAATTAAGTTCGGAATGAGAAACTTGCTAGAGTTATATCGATTTAAGTTCACCTAGCATTTTTTTTCCACAAATTTTAGCCAACAACTCATGTGTGCATGAACTTTCCATTCAAAGTTTTGGTTTCTTGTTTCTTTTGACCTGGCTTTCCTGATGTAATGATTCAACTTATATATACTCACCTGTCACCATCTATGCCATTTTGTTATGATATATTTTATATATATCTTATTTTATTTTGGCATTTTAAATTGGACATATAAGAGGTGAAGTTTGTGTTTTATTAAAAGTTCAAATAGTTAATGAGATATTGTGTTTTGGATATTGGACTTGCATATCTGCGTGGACAAGATGGACACTTTTTGGTAAGTTCACGTTATACAACAATTGCCCACTTATTTGATTTAGCAAAGGAGTCTACTACTACACGTCATTGGAAAAACCTAGAGGTGGGTTCTACGGTAAAATAATCTGGTAGGTGTGAAGTTGATGTTGCGTGGGTCACAGGTGAGAAATATACAAAACTAGCTGGCTGCGCATCTTTGTTCTTTGATGAGTTGATGATTGTGTCTCACCTTGGGTATAGTGTGCACTTGGTATTTTGTCGTAAGAACTGATTATTTTGTGTCTTTGGAAAACATCTTTGGGAGATTGCGCACCTTGTTCTCGTGTGAGTCAAAAACATATTCCACCTTGAGTATATTGAAAAGTAACCTGCGTGAATCACTTGGAAGCAGTGGAGGTATATCGTTGAAACATCCTTGGTGGACTGTATATGATATTCTGTTGTGAGCTGAATTTTACTTGCTGAGTTTCTTTTCATATACGGTAGAATTTGGGGTATGTGGATTTATTTCAGCTGGGACTCACGTGATATGATATAGAGAAGGTTGTGGGCTGCGTTTTGTCCTGTGGTAATTCGTTTCATGAAGGAAGAATTAGCTATGGCGAAAAGTGTTCGGTTGAATTATTTTGAGAAGACAAATTTATAGGGAAGTCTTCTTTGTTTCAAGTATTTTTGTTATTTAATTTTCAGTTGATCAAATACTTGAGTTATTTTATTTATTATTATAATGAGTGAAAGTAGTTAGACAAATCCTCTAATGAGGTTAGTAAGAGGTAGTCGTACTGTTGGGTGTGAAAATCTTTCACGGGAAGTGAGGTTGAGAGATAGTATCAAGGGTTGAGTGGTGTCGGCTCAATAAAGCCTTGGATAAAACTATTGTATTCTGGTGAAAGTTATTAAACTGAGTGAAGGCCCCGCAGACGTAGGCAAGGCGTACCGAACTGTATTACCAAATTTTTGATGTTTTTATTATTCGGTTTTGCTTGTTTTTTTTTTTTATTGGTGCCAAAGAAATTTGTAGAAAGTTTGCGAAATAATTAACCCCCTTCGATTTTTCACATTTGAAATCGGTAAGCTTTGTCTACAACCATTACCAAATAACGACTTCAATCTCCCGTAACAGGAAGAATTTACACTTTCACCTGAGTATTCTTTTTGGACGCTAGAGTTGGTTGTTAGCAGATTAACCTTACACCAAAAAAGATTTCTCTAATTCCAAATACTGAAATTAGAAAATTTAGAAGAATGAGAAGTTGACTGGAAGTTATACCTTGAACGCTTGAAGATCTCATTCTTTAAGATTCTCTGAAGCTGTCAAGATGCTAATGGTAAAAGGCTAATTTCAGAGAATAGTTACAGTCGTTAGTGTCTGGAAGGCAACATAGCAGTCACATTTTTAACTAGTGCATGAGTACATGATTTGTAAAGAGAGTATATGTGTGTAGAATATGTATATTATTTATTATTCATTCATCTGTACATTTATACAGTTGGTGGTTCAATATTGACCATACACGTGTTATTTGGTACAGAGTAAATTGAAGGGTTGAGATACCTTATGTTGTAACCGAATGTACATCCTTGCTTATTCTAACTAGCGTTTGTTATTGAAAATATTTATTGTGGGAAGTTCCGATTGTGTCCCTTTTTGTTTTGTTCTACTTGATCTATCTTGTTCTTTTTCTTTAACACCCCCACTCAAATTGAACCGAGGACTTTGAACTGGGTTCAGTTTGGTGGTTAGAGAGAAACCTTGTTGAGGTTAGGGTTTTGTGAGGATGTCGGTGAGTTGGTCTGTAGTGTTAATATATCTGATCTCGAGTTTCCCTTTTTCAACTTTGTCTTTTACAAAGTGTACATCTACTTCGATGTGTTTTATTTGTGAGTGAAATAGTGGGTTTTGAGCTAACGATTGAGCTCCATTGTTGTCTCTCCATATAATGGGTTTGTGAGGGAGAGAAAACCCTAACTCAGATAGTAGGGATGTGAGGTAGATTAGTTCGGTAGACACCTGAGAGAGTACTTGATATTCAACCTCAGTGCTGGACCGAACTACTATTGTTTGCTTTTTGGAGATCCGAAAGATAAGGTTTCCTCTCAAGAAAATGCAACTACCAGTTGTTGATTTTCGATCATATGGGGAGTTGTCCCAGTTGGAGTCGCTATAGGCATATTGAGACGGGTAGGTGATGATTGAAAAAGCAGTCCCAGATTTGAGCTTCCTTTCAGGTAACGCGGAACCCTCTTATATGCAATCCAGTGTTTATTTAGAGGATTTTGTTGAAATTGACTTAATTTGTTTACTGCTAAGCTAATATTTGGTCTTTTGTTATACCGATATTGAAGTGCTCCTATAGTGCTTCGGTAAAGTTTTGGATGTTCAAAGGGTGTACCATCCAGTAGAGATAGTTTTGTTGCTGGAGTGATTGGTGTGGAGCACGGCTTACGTGAAGACCTATTGGTTATGGTAAGTACTCTTCAATGTAGTGTTTCTGTGAAAGATATAATCTACTTTTGTTTTTGTATGCCTCAAATCCAAGAAAATGGTTTATGCTTCCAAGCATTTTAAGTGCAAACTGAGATGTAATTGACTGATAGCTACATTAGTTCCTTGACTTGAATTTCCTGTGATTAGGATATCATCCACATAAACTAGTAGTATTGTAATAGTTCCATTGTTGTTTGAGTAGAATAGAGAAGTATCTGACCTTGAATTATGGAACCCCCCACTGAGATAGTGCATCTTTCAGTTTATGAAACCAAGCCCTAGGAGCTTATTTCAACCCATAGAGAGCTTTAGCCAGCTTGCAAACATAATGCGACTGTGATTTACTTTCAAATCCTCTTGACTGATTTATATAGATAGTCTTATGTAGATTCCCATGTAAAAATGCATTATTGATGTCAACTTATGGGATCTCCTAGTGATGAGAAACAACAAGTGACAGAATTTCTTTTAAGCTTTCAAAACTAGGCTGAAGGCTTCCATAAAATCAATGCTTAGGGTTTGATTAAACCCTTTGGCAACAAATCTGGCTTTGTGTTTAGAGACAATGCCATCAACATTATATTTGGTGCGGAACACCCATTTAGTTCCAAGAATGTGTATGCTAGGTTCATAGGGAACAAATGTCCAGGTACGATTTTGTTTTAGGGCATTAAATTCATCCTTCATAGCTTGAAACCATGTTGGGTTGTTTAGAGTTTCAGAAACTGTTGTTGGTTCAGTGTGAGGATTTAATACAAGAGAGAATGAGTAGAGTTTGGGTTTGAAAATTTCACTTTTGGACCGAGTTTGCATGGGATGAATATTTTGTGTGGGTGGAAATGTAGGATTTGTTCAATGTTTGGTGTGGTTAAGGAATTGGGGTTAGGTGAAGTATTTTGATTGTTTAGAGAAGTTTTAGGAACTGATAGTGAGTAAGACTTTTGAGAGTTTACCTGTCTATTTGAGGATTTAGTTGTTGGATCCCGTTTTCGGAACCCAACCTCAGAATCATAAATCGAAAAACAAAGTGGCCAAATGTTGGTTCCCGTTTCCAGAATCCAACTCATAACAAAAAAATCGAAAGGCTCGGAATCAAAGAAAACAAAACGCTTAAGGACAAAAATTCTTAACTCCGACATCCGAAGACGTATACTTTAGAAAATCGTTGGAAACAAAAGAGACACACTTGATCTAAACCAATCCAATTCGGTATATTTTTTTCATCATCCAAAACAATACAAATTTCCAATTGGAATTTATCCACATTCAAATCTCCATTCATAAGATTCTT
>JANIPM010000231.1:64593395-64611077 GCA_027478405.1 Erythroxylum cassinoides
AAATTTATTAATATTCATTAATAATCTATTTTTAATTAAATTTTAAATTATTTAATGAACAGGTCAATCATATTTTAAATTGTTTGTTTTCATTCAATTTTTAACTAATTTTATAACGATTTGGTTAAACCTTCCGAATTTATTTGATCAGGTTTTTAAAATGTTGGTAATACTGAACTTTTAACGCACTACAAAATTTGAGCACCAATTGAGGACAACACTTGTAATTGAGGAGGCGGCTTTTGATCTGCTGACATTATGATTCTTTTGACAGAGAATTGAAAACGAAAGATGTAAAAGATGACGAAGGAAAACCAGCTTTTTTTTTTCCCTTTTTCTTGGACTAAAAAAGGTAAAATGCCCACCTTAGGCACCCCTACATTCTGGCCTGATATTGTGTGAGGGAAGTAAATCATGGTTTGATCCTAGCTAGCTTCTCGGGAAGGCGGCCCAATGCTCGATGCGTACAAGGAGTCATCACATTAGATAAACTCCCACACTGCCGCTGTCGAGACTCGAACCTAAAATTTTAGACTCACTTTCCTTCTTAATGACCAATTGAACTACTTAAGCGAGCTTTTATTGATCCTGAGTCATGTATGAAGAACTAATGAATGAACAATTGTGGATTGAGGAAGATAACTGTATACACGACACCTACACTAATGGAATAAAGAAACTGCTAAGGTCCAACCGCCCAAAGACATCAATGTTAGTCGACAAAAGTAGGCCAAAGAAGAGAAGGTTAGCTGTTAGATGGAAATGTATTCTTTATGCAACAAGATTGGTCCCAGAGAACCCCTATCCCCTAAATGTGACACGCCTTGCACTAGTTGGCTACCTGAATAAGACAATACAAAGGTTGGAAATTATTGACAGGAATCCGAAACTTGGATCTTTGACAAAGTCTTAAAGAAAAAGCCTGAACAAACCCTGGAAAGTAAAGAAAGGGGAAAACAGCAATAGTGATACCGGTACTCGACGGATGGACGTTTCCTGAGAGCCGAAGACTGCTTATGGTGTGGACAGATAGTTTGGAGAAGATAACATAAATCATTCCTTGATTTGTTAATTGATATGTCTATTTTTAAAAGAATTATAAAATAAAATATCTTGATTTTTAAAATATAACAAAAGGAAATGGTTTAACTTTCCTCGTTTAATTAAATCATTGGTAATTTTTCTAAAATTTTAAAGTCATTGGATTGTGTCTAGAGTCATAGTAAAAACAATATTATATAGTCCTTTTCCTTTTGGTAGAGTTGGTAGTCAATTGTTTTGTTTTAATGCTAAGTCATTCTCGAAGACATAATCAACTACTATATTTAATGATGTGTTAAATTTAAGATCTTCCAAAGTATTCACTGTATTATTAACCATAGCTTGATTAGTTTGTGATTTTTTATTTGTTAGACTTCTTACATTTTGTTTAGTGTCTTCCATATTTAAATATTGTTATCAGTAATTTGTATCTACTTGAAATTTTTCTTTTCAAAAAATTGAAATTTTATTAAGGATCAAAACTGATTGTAAGAGATACAAACTTGTTATGAAACCAATCATCGACATAACCTTATGTAGGGGGAGTCTAGTACGATGGTCCTTGTTTAATAAAAAAGCTCAATTTCTGGTGGTTTAAGTCTAGGACAATGGTCCTTGTTCAATAGAAGAGCTCAATTTTTGGTGGTTATCTTCTATTTAGAGTTGTTTCCACATTTCTAGTTGACTTTATGCCCTTACATCCTCCATTTGCGTGTTAACAGGGAGCTAAGATTGGATATTGGTAGATGTATAATAAGAATATCCTTGATTTACTGAAGTATAGTGGTTATTAGAGCTTGCTCCTTTTTCTCTTTTTTTTCTAAAATTCTCCTGTTTCTCTCTACCAAATTTCATATATTAAGTTGTATAGTGCTATCTTAAACCATGTCCAATCATTGTTCCTCTTCTTCTGATTAACACTACACCATTGTACAATATTAGACTAGTCTTTGCTCATGATGCTTTTGTTGCATAGATTTGTGACAGTGTGCCAATCTTTTGTGTTATGCTACATTGGAAGAATTAGTGAGTCAGTGATTCATTCCCCTGTTGCATAATACATAAGATTCATGAATATTTTGTTATTTCTTCACCTTATCTAGAATGCTCATTCTTCCTTTAAGTGTAAGATAAGATGAAAGATGCCTTCGAGTATGCTCATGGGAAGCATACTAGTTGGTACCAAGGGACTTTTGACATTTTCATTCGAAGGTTGTCTCTATAAAATAAGTTAGTAAATTTCCTTGAGTGACTTAGACAACAATGAATGTTTTCATCTTGAGGTTTAAGGTTGAAAGCTTCGCAGCATAATAGGATTGTATTGCTTCTTTTACAGTAGCTTCATCACGGATTGCATTTTTTAAAGTTTAAAGAGAAGGTATTTCATTAAGGCCTAGTCGAGTCCATGACTCATGCCAGAAGGAAATTGTAGCTCCATCCCCTAGTCCATACATAATACACCTTCTAGCTTTGTCCCTTAACTTAAGGATGTCTTTCAAACACCAAAATTTGCTTCTCTTGATATAGAATTCATAGATCCACCTGACCTAAAGTGAATTTTTATCATTAAAAGCTCTTGATATTCTTTCAATGAATTAAACCTGGTTGGTTAACTTGATTGAATAAATTCCCAATCCCCCTTACATTCTTTGGAAAACATGTCATTCCACCTTACTTTGGCTATTATCTTATCTTTAGAGTTTCCTAACTAGATAAATTTCCTTAAAAATTGTTCGATGGTCTTGGCAATGTTCTCTGGAAACTAAACGTGGGAGCTCCAGTATATATGCAATGCATTTAAGATAAAATTGAAAAGTTGTACCCTTTTAGTTATGGATAAATTGTGATTGCATCATTTTGATATTCTTCTTCAAATATTCTCTATAATAGATTTAAAATAACCGTATGAAGGTATTTTTATAGAGATAGGAATTCCAAGATAAAAAATTTAAGGGCTGGAGCTTTAATACTCGTTAAGCTTTCTACGCTATTAGTGATAGTTCTAACACTTACAGAGAGGAATAATTGGTTTTTTTACTTATTGATTTCTAAACTTGATAAGTGTTTAAATTTTTTGAGAGCCTCAAGTAGTGTGCTCACTGAGCTTAGATCAACTTTGGAGAAATGAATTAAATCATCTATAATGGATAAGCTTAAAAGCTTCAAGGATTTGTATTTCAAATGAAATTTAAACCCCTTATTCTTTAATATTCCTTTATTGATAAGTCTAATGAGAAATTTGGGATAAGGGGTCCCTTTTTCTCATTCCCCTTGCACCTTGGAAGAGCTTGGCAGGACTTCCATTTATTAGTATCCCTTATGAAGTTGCAGCTATACATTATATAGTCCATTGGAAAAATTTTGCTGAGAATCCAAAAGCATTCAAATTGATAAGAAGAAAGACCCAATCTAAGGAGTCAATGGCATATATAAACTCCATTTTAATTGCTTAATTTTTTTATTAAAGACTTTTTATTGTAATTCTTTGGGAGTTTTTGCATAATGAGAATGTTATCTCACATTAGTCTTTCTTTTATGAATGTCCCTTGTGAAATATTAGTGACCTTTGTAAAATGCTTTTCAATTTGCTTGCAAGCATGCTAGAAACTATTTTATAGATGATGTTATAGCACAAAATTAGCCTAAAGTGTCTCATTAAACTTGGGGAAGCAGATTTTGGGATTGGGATTAAGAAAATGTAGGTTTTTTATTTCTTCAAAAGCTTGCCTGAGTTGAAGAATTTCATCACAACATCATTGACCATATCTTTGGTATGGTTCCAAGTTTGTTAAAAAAAGAAGACATTTAGGTCATCTAATCTTTGGGTCTTTAAGGGATTCATTTTAACGAGAGAGTCCCTATTTTTTTAGGCTGACCAAGGCTTAATCAAATAATTAACATCCTGTATTTAAATTCAATTAAAGATTTTAGAAATGAGATAGAGGATGAAGCAATAAATTTTGTTCCCATTGTATAAGAAAAATAGGATAGATCTTCATTCTTAATTTTAGCTTCTGAGTTTAACTAAGTCTTGTTTTTGTCAATTAAAGTTGTAATCATGTTTGTATTTCTTCTAGATAGTAAGGACTTGTGGAAAAACCTTGATTTCTAATCTCCATCATTTAGCCAAGTGATTCTCAATCTTTAATATATCAAAGGTAGATGATGCTTAAATGTTGAGCTATAAGCCCTCATAGCAAATTTCTCATCCTCTAACAGATTTATATCTATGGAAAAGTAAGGAAGATTGAATCGTCTCTAGTTTTTCTTAGCCTTTTTCAAGGCTTTAAAAGTGTTTGGAACACTAGTTTTTTTCCAAGATTTTGAGCTTAGTTTTGATGTGATGAAGTTTTCCATGCAGATATATTACTTATAGCCTTGGACTTTATGACTTAGCCCTTTAATGATTGTAACCTCTACTTCTACCTTTATTCGAATGTTGTTAGATCTAAATAGAGAACTCCTTCTTTGATAATTGAAAAGGTTATAAACAACGATAAGAGCATGATTCGAAAGAAGTGTATTATTAAAATATGCTAAGTTATTAGGAAAGCATTTGACCATTTTTCATTCATTAAGGCTCGATCCAATTTTTTCCTGACAAACTTCTCTCTTGTTTTTCCATGTGTAGAACAATACTTTCTTGTTTAGATTACTGACTTAGATATGACTTGTGTAATTTTTTGAAATCTTCATTATAGTTCTTCAACCTAACATTTCCTTTAGTTTCTATAAGATGGATTAAGCTATTAAAATCTCCAATTATTAGTTGAGGTTCTCTGATTTAATCCCCTATTTTCTTCAGTTTGTTCTATAGAGGAATGCACTGGAAGGAATAGTTAAAAGCATAAATAAAAGTTATAAAGCGACTCACTTTTTCATCTTTCAATATGATTTAGAGATAAATCAGTTACTCCTCTTATTATTATTGTATTATTTTTTTCATTTGATGGATCAACTACTTCTAAAATCTTCCCATTCAGGTGTGTTGATGATTGATTTGTACTTGCTTATGTTTTTTCAAAAAATTCGGCCTCACCATGTTTTGGTTTTTGATCCTCATTTCCAAAAGACCTAACAAAAAGGCATTAGTTTCATTGATATAATCATACACCATTTGTTATTTTTTAGTACTACTAATTCCTCTTATATTCTAGACTAAAATGCCCATCATATTGAGACAAAGGGGGATTTCTTTTTTCTTTTAGAGCTTCTAGTAACTCTATGAAATCCTTCTTCTACATTATCTTTTAAGACTTTCCTCAAGAGTGCTAGGTATCCTATTAATGGATAAAGGAGCTTCATTTTGACTTGACGCCCAATTTATCACTTCCTTTTCTTTAGGTATTTGTTCCAAGTTTGGAGGGTCTATGAAGTGTTAGATCTTGGGATCATAATCATTTTGAGTACTAAAGTCTACTAACATATTAACATAAGTTGAAGGTTGAATTTTTATGACTTCCTCTTCCTGACTTCTAGTTAAAATCTTTTCCTTGCTAACTACTAGATTTGTTTATGTTTAACTTCATTTAGTCTCTAAGTTTAAGTAAAAAAGAATGCACCTTCGAATAGATTATTATCCTCATCTAATATCATAAGAGAGATCTTATCAGAATTTTTTATGTTGCTTTCAACCAAAATGCAAATGCGAGTGTAGTTGATCCTTTTCATGTGAGTTGTTAGTTCAACTAAGCACAATGGCTTTCTAATATAGCTTACAATATGGCTTAGTCCTAAGGTGGTCCAATATTCAAGTAGCATATAATAGATGTTTACCAAATTACAGTCTAGTTTTGTTTGATGCTATAGAGGTTGAGTTCTATCTTCCACACTTGCAAAAAAATAGCTTTAAAATAGAAATGTCAAGATCCATTTTTTGAAGACCTTTAGCCTTTATATGGATTAGGAGAATTTGAAGAGGAAGAGATCTTCATCATTTAACAATACTTCAACTAAGCTAAAAGCTTTCCATTTGTGGTTTCCTATACATTAATAGCTTGGAAGGAAGGCCTTTTATGTATGAAGTAGATTAACAAGGTAGATCCTCCTTGAAAATTTATGACCGTTTCTTCTGCATAAATTTTCATAAGGGTTAGTAAGGTCTTAACAGATTTTGAAAGGATGTTATTGTCAACCCTGTGCCAAGACTTGTTTAATTGGGTCCCTTCAAAATTGAAGCATTATAAATAATTCTTAAAACTTACAATTATTAAATAACCATTCTTTTGGCATACATGTATTACTAACAAAATATGATCTAAACTTGATAGTTAATTGTCAAAAAGTGGAAATTGATATTAGAGGTAGTGTTAAAATTATAAGCGAGTTGCATTAGTTAAAACAAAAGAGAAGCTTTAACATTTGAGTGCATCAGACACACTATTTAAGTTTGTAAGTTCCTTATATCTATCAACATGATCAACTAAATAGTGCATTCCCTCATGCGTGTCTATGATTAACATATTAAATATGATTGGTAATTATGATGTCAAGACATTAAGAATTAAAGGACTATTAGTTATCAATCTAACCCCTAAAATGTCACGTTCTGAAGTTATCAGCTATAAGGGTGTCAATTATGTTCCTTCTAATAAATGGTGCAGGTTATGGATATATTGTCATTCTTGTATCTGCTACCTTTCTTATATTAAATAGTTGATGTATTGTCACAATATTTTGATTATAGCATTTAGTTCTCAAATTATTTGTTAAGTCAATTTTACGAGTTGTTATTTTAGGTATCTTTTATTCTTTCTCTAAATAAGATATCTTAACTAGTTTAAAGTTTTATTAAATGGACTTATTTAAAATTTTTAAAAATCTCTTAGAAGTAAATTGAATTTTATGTAAGTTTGGTGTAAGCTTGTTTCATCTTACAAAAATAAGTACTAAATTACTATTAGGTAAAGATAATCTGACAATCAACTTAAGAAAGAAGGTACTAATGCAAACTATTCTTTGAATAAATTTATGAAAGTAGTAATATCCACCTACTTTAAGGTGACTCTCTTTTATAAACATTATTTTGAAAGATAAAGTTAAACTCAAATTCAACTCAATCTAAAAAATTTATTAATCTTTAGTTATGATTTTATTTCAGTATGTAAATATGTCACATCTTGATCTTATCTTTACCATTAATTTGAATTTTAATATCATTAAAGCTCATAAATAGTAATTATATAATTGAGCCTAAAACTCAATGACTTTGAAAAAGAAAATGGGTTTTTTCTGAGCAAATAAGTGTTAGTTATAACATGAACTTTAATTATAGACCCAAGATCAACCATGAACTTCTATTAACAGAGAAAACGCAGAAAAAACCTATTTTGTTTTTTTTTGCACAAAAAGAAGCTATTGAACTACTTGAACAAGCTCCTAAACTTTGGATCAACCTTTATGAAAGTTGTATATGTTTATGCCATTAAAACATTTGATCCAAAGATAAGGAAAGTCTGTCATTCCATCCCGTAAGGCTTTTGATACTGAAAAATATCAAATGCATACATCATATATGACATAAATCCAATACAATCATGCATATCTAATACTTCATTAACATGAATGAGAAAATGGAGTGTGGCAAATTGTGATGATCCTTATACGATCTTAAATGTAACATCTTTCCATTTATCGGTGTCAATTTCTTTGAATTTTATACTAAATCACATATGAGAAGTTTGTTTTCTCTCACTGAATGCAAAACTACATTGGAGAAAACTCTTATGAGATTAAATACTTATATCCCTCTATGTCATATCAAATCTATAGATTTATATATGTGTCTAAATGTGTCCTAAAGATATAGACTCAAGGTCAATCAATATATATATGCCCAATGACCTTTAAAATGCTTAAGATCGACACAGATCTTAAGACTTTCACCTTTATTATGACAATGTACAAGCCCCTTACGTCATATCAAATCCATAGATTTATATATGTGTCTGAATGTGTCTTAAAGATATAGACTCAAGGTTAACACAGATCTTAAGACTTTCACCTTTATTATGACAATGTACAAGGAACTATATGATTGATAACAAAATGATGATCATCAATATGTATAAAAATATATTGTCACAATAAATGAAATCTGTACAAATATATCGAGCACAAATATAGTGATCCTTAACTAATAGTGTTTAAGGACTTCAATAAACCCATACTATACAGATGCATCTGAAAAATAACTGGGTGAAATCTTTTAGGTAAAGGATTAACAAGCATGAACTCAGTCTTAACCTCCAAATGCTTAGACCCTATGGTATTCTTATTGTTATTATTAAACAATATATTAGAAAGATTATCACAATTTAACCAAATAGGTCGAGCAACCGAAGCAACCATAGATAACTCAAAAATCAAGTTCCTAAGTCAAAACCACCTGTGAAACAGTCTTATAGCATGTTCTAAACTCTGCATACATTGTCAAGGAAGTTACTAACACCCTTCCATGATTCTACACCATTTGTTAATATATGAATGTACCATGATATGGACTTTCTATGATTTAAACACATAGAAAAAGTTGAATCTATATAACCCATAAGGTCTAAACTATTGATTTTCCTGAATATCAATAGATAATCCTTAGTTCCTTTTAGATATCTCAAATCTTGTTTGATTGTATTTTAGTTGTCTACTCCTGGGTTAGCTAGATACCGACCTAGCAATATAACAACAAATGCAATGTCTGGTCTAGTACACACTTGGACATACATCAGGCTACCAACTACACTAGAATAAGGTACATTCTTCATATCCGCTCTCTTTTTGTATCCATTTGATATAGCTCCATATCATAATAAACTACTATTGTCATAATCACACTAAATGCATCCTTAAAAAGAGATGTCAATAGGTTGGGCTGGGCCCTGGCCCGGGCTCGGGCCATATCTTTTTTTAAAGAAAAATTTTCAAATTGACATCATTTTGGAAGTAATGGTAAGCTTACGGGCTAGCTCGTAGCCCAGTCAACCTTAGTCAAAATCAGGTCAGGCTGAGCCCTTTTTAACATCTCTATCCTTAAAGGATATAAGAGAATGTAATATTAAAGTCGATCCCTTCTCTTTGAGTGAACCTTCTAGCAACCAACCAAGATTGGACCGCTTCGTGAGACTCCGTTTTAGTCTTGTAAATCCATTTACTACTGATGGGTTTACAGTTATGAGGTAAATACATAAGCTCTAATACCTTATCGTGCTTCATGGATTAGAGCTCATCCCCCGTTACATCCTACCAAAAATCTACATAAGGTCCATAAATAGCTTTTGTAAAAGTAATTGGATCCATTATATATCCAATATCATAGTCTTGTTCACCTAAATGGATTATGTAATCAAATGAGATAGCATGTCTTCTCACTTTAGTGGATCTTCTTAATTGAACCTATTCAATATGCTCTTGTACCTCAGAAACCTTAGTTTGTATAGGTATGGGTCCCTATCTCTATACCGGTATGATAATAAGACCTTCATTCACTAGTTTTGACTATATGAGTGATGGATGTGAAATAAATATAATATCCACCCTTCTATCATTTCATGGGTAGGAATGACCACCCTCATCACATACATTATGCTCTAGAAACTTAGATGTTTATGATTTGACTATTCTAGATCTTCCATCTCTACAGTAAAATATGCATCCCTTAGAGTGGTCAAGATATCCTACAAAAAAACAACAAGTGGAATAAGAATGCAACTTATCTTAATAAATATTATAACAAAGGTACCTCAGTAGGGTAACCTCTTACACGAAGATTAATGAGGCTAGGCTTCCACCCCTTCTAAATTTCAAAAGGTGTCTTTGAAACTGATGTACTTGGGACTCTATTAGGTATATATAAGTCTTTATGGCTTCACCCAAAAGGTAATCAAGTAAATTAGTCCTACTTTTCATTGACCTTGTCATGTCCTTTAAGGTGCAATTTCCTCTTTCGACCACATCATTTTACTTAGTACTACTTGGCATAGTGAACTGAGTCACTATTCCATATGATTCTACATATTTAGAAAACGAACCTTTTTCTTATCTTGAAACACCATGTTTGCCATAATATTCACCTTTACAGTCATATATGATAATCTTAATTGACTTTTTCAATTGGTTCTCAACTTTAACCTTAAAGATCTTAAATTTATTAAGATATTAAAACTTGTTTTTATGTCAGAACATATATTTATAATTGGCATAGTCATCAATAAATGTTAGAAAATATTATGTAATGTAACTTTATAAGGTCCATATATATCTATATGTATGAGTTCTAATAAGCCAAAAGCACGAGATGACCCTTTTTTCTTTATTTTACTCAACTTACCCCTACAAAAGCCAACAAATATTTCCAGATCATCATAATCTAAAGTTGAGAGAATGTTATCATTAACCAATCTCTCAACTCTATTTTTGAAAGTGTGACACATCCTTTTATTTCACAATATATATGACTTCTCTTTTATCAGCGATTTGTTTATCAATATATGAAGAAGCATACATCTCATTAAGGGCAAGACACATTTTATATAAGTCATATGACAAGAAGGCAGTACCAATGTAATTTGCATTGAAAGATAACTTTACAATAGAAGTTTCAATGAAAAAACTATAAACTTCTTTATCCAAAAGAAATATAGAGATCAAATTTCGTCCATATGATGGTATAAAAAAATGTGTCATTTAATACAATCTTGAACCTTGTATCAACGTTCAAATAAACATCCCATTAAGAGATTACATCATCTTCTTCTTTATTACCCACCGTTAGTTTTTCTTCCTCCCTATTTGACTTTCTCTTTTGTAAAAATCCTTGCATTATGGAAACAATATGATTAGAGACTTCATTATCTAGCCACAAAGAAGTTAATGTGGCTATAGTAAGGTTAGACTCATATATTATACAAGCCAAGGACTTATTTGATAGCTCTTACTTTCTTTCCAGGTTTTATACTTTTGGCATTTTTAGCTTCTCATGTCCCTTCTTCTTACAGAAGTAACTCCTCATACTCTTTATAACATCCTCAATATCTCTAGCAACATTAGATTGATTAACATCTACTTGTGGAAGAAATTTATGGTTTTTATGTTTAAATTTATAAGGCTTTACTTTTGCTTTTCCTTTGGTTGGTATTAAGACTATATAAGTTGTATTCTTCAGCAACACAAAGGATGACTAGTGCATTTATGTCTAAAGCTTCATCTTGAGAATTGTATGTGGTAACCTAAATAGCAAACTTTGATAAAAGTGTATACAAAGCTTGGTGAACTATACAAGCATTAAAAATATAAATATTTAACGCCTTCGGCTTAGGCTAAAGGTGGACAATCCTAATTATGTACTCCCTTAATCTCACTGCTTCTGTATTTCTCATAGAGTACAAGTCCTTTAATAATGTACTATTTCAACATTAGAAGACACCTTATATATCTGTGAGATATTATTGAGGAAATCCCTTACTATGTTTATTTCTGGAAGTCCATTTAATAGATGGTCTGGTATGGATCTCTTTATGGTCAAATAACACATCCTATTTATCCTTTCCCAATCTACATATGTTGCTCTCTCAGGTTCTAAAATGATTAATGTAGGTAGAGATGACCTATCACTGACCTTAGCCTTGGTGATATCTGTCATCTCCAGCGTAAAATCCACATCTTGCTTCCATTTCTTAAAATTGAAACCAGTAAAGGTTTCAATTATGACATTGCTATTATAAATAGAGAAGGTAACTGCAAAATTGATAATGTAATGATCAGTAAAAATGTTGGATAACTTTGATACTTAAAGCCACAAAACAATATCTATACTGAGCATCTTATCACGTATATCATGAAACAACTATGAGCTGAATACATAAAACATGCAGATAAGATCTCCACATAAAAGAGACAGAGTATACACCATTAGCTTTTATAATGATACCACCTTCGGGCAAAATAATTATTCCTTTATGCACATCTCAAAGTCTTATATAAGGCTAACACTTGTGGACAAAATCACTAAACACAAGACCAAAGACATCTCTAAACATGTAAACAGAACAATTCAAATACTAACTTAAAAGCCTACTGTGGTGATTGCTTTCTCATTAATATCTAATTGGATCCACAAGCATAAGGGATACACTTATACGTTATCCTTATATTCTTCTATATGGGCATAAATATGTGACAATTTATCATTTATAAGTACAAAATCCTCATGCACATACTCATTAACACATATCAATGTTTGAACACATTATCAATAAACTTTACATCAGAATTCATCACAAAAAAATTTTAATCATAGTGAAAATCATGTGATAAAGATACCAAAACCACATATATCTCTTTTATTTAAATTCTAATACACTTAATTATGGCTTTTATTTGATTTTTTAAGTTAAACTTATTTATTACCATGTAATAAATCAAAAAATTGTAAATTTTACTTTATAAATTAACAAGATCTTATAAACAGACTCAAAATAACTTGAGGAACCATTTTGTGAATTTTAGAAATTTTGAGCTTTTTTTAATCCTATAGTGTGATGATGTTGACTGTAAGCTTGTGTACTGCATGCACCAATCCTAACGTGTCTTTAGATGCATTAGGCCTAGCATGTGGGCCAACATACACGATTATGCGTAAACGTGCCCACTGCTTGTAGCACACCACTACCATAGAGAATATGCCCAAATATCCAGAGGACATTCAAGAACATACCTTATGAAAATGGCATATTAGAGCAATCACATCAACTTATTATGGCATCATACAGAACATAAGTATTTTCAAAAATCAAAACTCCTCATTTCATTCACAAAATGAAACTTACTTACATTTTCATTACATTTCATAATCCATATAAATAACATAACATTTGGGAGTTTAAAGTTCTATACAAAAATTTCAATATGAAAGGAGAAGCTAAACAAAAGAATTATATTTAGACTTCGCAGGCAATTGATCAGACCTTTGAGTCATTCTTGTTTCCAAAATTGACAATACTAGACTTCTATTCTATCACCTTAGAAGCTAGGTTTTCCTTGTACCTAAAAATTAACGTTGCAATTTTGATGAGATTGCGAACTTAGTGAGTGAACCATTATCGATGTGATCACTCAGGTCAGAACTCAAATATCATAAGTATAAACCAAATTCACAAGTGTATTTCCCAATTCAACAGATGTATCACAATATAATCATTTCAGGATAATCCAATCATTTATGTCAATTATTCATATCATCAACATGTACACAAACATTGCTTATCACTATATCAACACAATTCAGTAATTATTCGCAATCATTCATATGATACATGTGAAGATATATATAAATAAATGAAAATGCACATAGGCCTCCCACTTTCATTTTTACTTTATTGTGACCAAGTACCTATTTACTGTCCTGTACCCATTGTAGATACCGAGCTCATTTCATATTCCGTCCCATACTCATTGTGGATTGGGCTCATTAATAACTAAGCCTATGGCTCTTTGTGCATATTTCCTAGCTTTAAGTTTTTTTTTCACACAGGTCACTGCAGTCACAACTCCTATATCTGATCATGCATAATAATGTGATGAAATGCATCAATTCACATAATATGTTATCAATATGTACAATCATTTATCATATTTATCAAATCTAAGTCTGGCATTTAACATTCAGTTGAGTACACATTTTCCATATTCATATACAATTAGAAAGCACTTCCAATACAATCCCGAATATCAAACTCCTCAGAACATCAGTTCGGAATTATCTCAATCATATCAATAATAGTTCAATATCTAAAAGTTAATCAAAAATAATTTAGTCATGTGAGAAAACATCTAAGTTAACTCACAGTACGATCCAGATAAGTTATTGCCTTGATGACCCGGCCATGTCTGGATGGACGATCAATTTGTGCTTCTTTAGTCATGCAATACACACATATAGTTTACACATTTCTAAGTTGATCAATCATATGAATATTCAATCATGCATATATATATATATATATATGTGTCATATTTAATGCATGCTCAATTGACCTTTCCGAGTATGTAACTATTCATAAATCTTGACCATTCAAACATTATATTTTGTATACTACCATTTTGCAATCAAGTTTGTACCTTTAAGTTAGCTTGATTTACTCCAAATTTATCAACCATAATTTACACTTATCCTTGAAAATTTTCATAATCAAAAGCCTCTTATAACACATACAATTGTTACTGTAAATCTGGAGTTTCAGGAAGCTAGATCTATACATTCATCACACTTTTTCCAGCAATGTATGTTCATACATTTACCCAATTCTCGTTCATAAATACCCCATCTTCTTCAATGCTCATTCATCCATACCTTATACACATTACTCATATCCTCAAGATCATGTTTGCATTAAAAAAAACTCATTTATTCCTTTAACAAATCATAATTTCCATATTTGAACTCAACAACATCAAAATAGTCCATTCTTTAGATTATGACATCAATTAACTACATAAACTTATCAAGCTCTTAACCAATTAACCAAGCAACAATCTAGGATCATTCCTAGCCTTACTAAAGTCTAAGAATACCTATTTAGAGTGAAATTTCTCTGCAGATTCAACATATACATAAGGCTGAAATTAAAATTCTAGAATTTGTCATCAACATCACTAATGTGTGTAACTTTACTACCTCCAATACTTTAAGCATTTTACAAGCTTAGAGACATCACTAACACCTGAAATTTTCCAGATTTCATGTCCTTTAAGATTACTTCATTTTAGGTTAATTTAAATTCCACGTTGGTTACACTAAGACATACAAAATTCTGCTCACTTATGTCATTAATAGTCATTTTTTTTCAAAACATACCTATAACTTTAATTTTTCAGATTTGAAAACACCTTAATAACAGCTATCTTTACATGAATTCCTTATCAATTATACTTCAAATCTCAACTTAAATCATCCATACAATAGCCCATAAACTACTATTTTTTGTATATGCAAAAGTAGAACAAAAAAGTACCCATTCATTCTCCATTTTTCAACATATATTCAACACGAACATCATATACAACCTATCCCAATTTAATCATTATAACTTTCTATTATAACATGTCATTAACAACAATCTTTTACTTACTTATCTAGCTCAAATTTCCACCTTAATGATCAAACTAATTTAGCTCTCCATATAAGGCCCCAAGTTATACCTTAGTTGAAATGTTACATGTCCATGAAAATAAAAGTGATAGGTGTTGAAATTGTGATATGATTATGAATTATATATGTCTTGAATCTTGGTATGTTTTAGGATTGCTTTGTGTGGCATCTATATATCCTCTCAGGGGGTATTCGAGTGTTACATTGTTTGGTATCGAAGCATGGTTTATGTGATCCTAGTTTAACTAGCATTTAAATATTGTTTGTACTTGAATATTCAGTGAAACCAAATGTTCCATTTTTAGGAACGGATAAATATTGAACAAATCAGAAGTAAATATTGGAGTTAGATAATTAAGATACTCAGGCACGAGAAGCTACATAGGAAACTGAAGAGAACATAAGACAATATAGCTCCCATCTGTTGAATCAGTCAATTAAGAATTTCGAGGATGAAATTATTTTAACGAGGAGAGAAATGTAAGGCCTTAAGTTATACCCTAGTTGAAATGTTACATGTCCATAAAAGTCAAAGTGATAGGTGTTGAAATTGCAATATGATTTTGAATTATATATGTCTTGAATCTTGGTATGTTTTAGGATTGTTTTATGTGGCATCTGCATATCCTCTTAGGGGTATTCTGGTGTTACACTCCATGTATGCAAAATCATCACCAATTCAAGGTAGAAATAGGTTGATTTTTAGCTAGGATAAAAGACCACAACAAAAACTACAATATTCTGGTTCTATAGTTATCTTATGAAGGATAAAAGTATGGATTCGATATAGCAATTTTGTAAGACTTAAACCAAAATTTAGAGATATGAGATGGAAACAAGTTTCAGTGGAGAGAGTGAAGAAAGAAGAGAAATGAACTCAGCAGAAAATTTTCCAGCATTTGCTTAATTCAACTAGATGCGAGGTGTCACTATCTTAGATTAACATTTTTCCTTAAGCATGCATCCCATTTGTCCACTCCATAGGCTGCCAAACGTCACAATAATACTAGGCCATTTGTCACTCAATGATCAATGCCATTTGTCAATTAATTACCTATGTCAAATGTCACTAAATTATCTATGTCAAATGTCACTCAATTTATAGGCTTAGTCATCCTAATTTTTCATGTATCAAAAACCAAAGCAGAAACTTTCATTCACTATCATTCATGTAATGCTAGCTCTTTCCCACTTCAAGAAAATTACACTAGCTCCTTTCTTTAGCATTAATTCACCTTCATTGTACTTCAAAATTCAATCTCATTCATCCACAAAACAACTTATAAGCTACAGTTTTTTATACATCAAGTACAAGGCATAAAAGTATCCAATTCATGCATCATTTTTTCCAATTGCAACAATTAATTCCAAATTTACTACTTGTAACCAATCAAACCAAAATTCAAGACATAAATAATACACAATTCATATCATGATCATTTTAAACCTTTCATACCCTAGCATATGTCAATTGAGTGCATACACTATCTTTGCAATGTGTATGAAATCATAATTCATATGTGTATGCTAATAATATGCATGTTAATGAAATGCATTTCATGAATGCTAAAATGATATGACTCATATGCAATAATCTAAGGCTATAACCCTTAGTATGGAAAGCGGGCTTTTACACTGCTGACTCACATCCAACATCTTCTCCTGCATGTGCCAGTTAAATACACATGGCAGAAGCTAAGTGCCTCCCAAAAGAAGGTGATTACTTCTTTAATGTTTGTTCATCCAATCGTTGCAAAAAAAAGGATATTTTAAGCTACATTTTCAGTTATTTTTTGTCAAAATTTGTTGTTATTTTGGGAAAAAACCGACTCGTAGTCTGTTTTTTTAACTAGTTTTTTCATCCCATGCTTGTTTAACATCAATTCAAACGACAAATATGTAGTTTATCTAAGAAAAAATAAATTAATTTCTTTGATTTCTTTATGGAGAAATCCAAAAATCTTCAATCAAATTAGTACAATCATAGAGATGCCCTGATACCATGTGTTAGTTATAACATGAACTTTAATTATGGACCTAATATCAATCATGAACTTGTATTAACAGAGAAAATGTCGAAAAGTACCTATATTGCTGTCTATGATACAATGAACAAGCTATTGAATTGTTTGAACAAGTTCCTTAAACTTTTGATCAACCTCTATAAAAGGTTGTATATCTTTATGTCACTAACATCTTTCTGTATCTTTCTTAATGTATTGGCCTCTTAACGGGTCAGAGAAATTGAATATCCACGAACTTATTTAAACAAGTAACAGAAGAACTTAGCAGCTATTTATAGTATCCTTATTGGGTCTCCTCATCACAAGCCCGATGCATAATTGTCCTACATTGATTACATCTAATTTTTCTCATTAGATTTCAGCTCATTTTACCAAGTCATTTATCGAACTTCTTTATTATTTTTAATCCAGAATTTAAATTTTTATCTTAATTTTATGAAATCTAGTAATTACTAATTGTCCAATTAAAAAATC
>JANIPM010000231.1:64775355-64790384 GCA_027478405.1 Erythroxylum cassinoides
TAATTATTATAAGTATGAATTTATAATGGCTTGTTAGAATAAATAAATAATTATTATTATTATTATTAATGGTCGGCTTACTAAGAATATTAAAAAATAAAGGCTTGTTAAATTATTATTTTACATCAAATTTTAATAAATTATATTATAATATTATAATTAATTAATTATATTTAATTATAAAAAGATTAAAAAAAAGAAAAGGAGAGTCATTCAAGAATCTCTCATGCTTGAAAAGTATGGAACAATACTTAAAAGTTGGATATTATAATACTATATCTATAATAATAATATATAATTAACCACTCATTTTTCATTTCATAATCATTAAACCTTTTTAAAACCCACCAACCAAGCTTCCTCTTAATCTAATTAGGCCAGCTCACTTACTCCATCTCCGACCTGCATCCTGCAACCTGTAACACTAACAAAGAACCAACAATATTTTGACGGCCTATTTAAACTACACCTGATTTCATAACATTAGTAACCTATTGGAATCTGATATAATTTGAAAAGGTTAGACCTGTAAGTAATCTAATCACCAGATGCGGTGTAAATCAACGATGCTGCTGCTTTATCACCACTCAATAGTTAAGGGTACGTCGGTCTAACAGTCACATTTGTTAGAAAGTAAGCAAATATCACTTAATTGCTAAGATCACTCCAATTGATAGAAAACAGTAAACTCTACTGATAATATGCGGAATTCAACATATGTGGACTTGGGTGAACCACTGGCTTCTGATAGCACCGGCAGGATTTGTCTCCGCGGACAGTGACAGCTTAAGGAGTAGGACGAGGAGCATCGATTGCGAGAGCCCCATGGACAGGCTGTGGTTGTTGATGACCTTCGGTTCTGCACAAGTACCTTATTTTTCATTACTACGCACTGGCTTTCTCTGTGTCTTCTGCTCCATCTGACTGAAGCACCATTTTCCGTGCTTCCGTAGCAAAAAGAATTGAATGAACTCTTTAATATTTACTTCAACACATAAACTGCTTCAATCTGATAAATACAGTTAGGAATGGAGGAAACATGAACTTATAACCACGGAAAAGCTAGAAACTCTTGATAATGATATATGCTGATGAATACATCAGGCAATAATATGAAATACTTATCTATATTAACAACAAAGAAACACTGATCCAGCCAGGATAACAATCAGCTAACTTCAGAATTTTGAAATGCTAAATATAAGTAATTGATCAGGCTCTTTGAGCAAATGATTTCTATAATTTAACCAAACTTTTCTTGTCCTAAGACCAGCTGATGGCTATTGGACTCCCGACAACATGTTTTCCGTCAGACCACTCTACACGGTGAAAGCTGTTTACAGTATTGGTTGGTTTCGAACCTCCAGTGAAAGTGACTGTATATGATCTCTTCTCATTTAGCTTGCTAAAGCTCAACGTGTCAGGCTCGATCACAATCTTTACCTCCGAAGCCTGCGGAGTAACCGAAACCTTGTATGTTCCAGCAGGCCCCACATTGGTAAGAGTTCGGGTGTGCTTGATCACACGGCCACCGTTCGAGGAATCGAAGTTGACTACAAAGGAAGGATAGTTGAGATCGGTCACACTGTATTGCTTCTTCGCATCGCAGGTGAAGTTTCTCCTTGCAAGAGCCGCAATTTGTGAGGCTGTGTAGTTCAAAGCGCAGAGAAAGCCCAAGTAATCTTCAACCGATAAATCATAGACTAGCCCAGGGTCGAGGGCTGATAATGGGTCCACGTGTCCTGAACCATGATCAAAGGGTGTTGAGTCCTTCCCAGTGGAAACATCTTGCAATTTCTGGCCGTTTTTATATGTAACGTAAGCGGTGGTCATTAATGCCGACCTAATGGCCGCCGGCGACCACTCCGGGTGCGCCGCCTTAAGCAAGGCGGCCAGGCCACTCACGTGTGGGCAAGACATGGAGGTGCCGGAGATGATGTTGAACTCCACACGCCGGTTATCGACGGCCAGACCGGTGGGACCAACAGAACTTGACCATCCGGCTAAGATGTTGAGACCTGGCGCGATTATGTCCGGTTTCAGAATTTCCGGTGTGATTGAATTAGGCCCTCTTGAGCTAAACGCCGCAACCACCGGCGATGGTTGGATACCAACTTTGGTGCCCTCGAAAAGAATTGTCACAGTCGGGCTCCGATCCGAGAACAGATAGCTCTTAATGACATCGCCATTTTTCTGACCCAATGCAGTAGCAGGTAGCAAGTGGGCGTCAGCAACCAATTCTTCACCGTTGGCAGCGGTGTTGACCAGAATCATACCCAAACCACCAGCTGCTTTGACTACAGCTCCTTTCTGGACCCTTGCATTCACTCCACGATCGCACAATACTATCTTTCCAGCGACTTTTTCCGGTATCAACGTATCCATCATGCATAAATTGCCATTTGTAGAGTTGCTAGCATTACCAGCGTACACAAAAGGCAGCAACTTTCCTGGTAATGAGATGCCTCTAGAGAGAGAAACGCCGGATAAGTTTTTCCCATTGCCGAGACTAGCATAAGCAGGGAAGTCACGATCCAATGTGCCAGCACCAACCGTGATTATCCAAGGTGCGACATTTGACAAAGTGTATGCGCTTGGACCGGCATTTCCAGCTGAGCATGAGACTAAAATGCCCTTTTCCATTGCTGCGAAAGCTCCAATGGCCACACTGTCCCTGTCGTAATCAGCCAAGCCTCCACCGAGTGACATTGAAAGTACATTCACGCCATCTTGAATGGCTTTTTCCATTCCTGCAAGGATATCAGAACTAAAACAACCACCAACCCAACACACCTTATATACCGCGATTCTTGCGTGCGTGGCCATTCCACGCGCCGTCCCTGGGGCATATCCCAGAAGGCTTGCTCCTTCCACTTGCGATCCACCAGCTGTGGAAGCAGTGTGAGTACCGTGGCCATCATCGTCTCTGGGTGATTTCGACTCTTTAGATTCGTCGACAGGGCCTAGTGCGGCCTCGTAGCCTTTGGAGAAAAACCTCGCACCGATCAGTTTTCGGTTACAATTTCCGGCTGTGAAGTTGGTGCCTGATTCACACTCGCCTTTCCAGCTACTGGGCACCGGCCCAAGACCAATGTCTGAAAAACTCTTGCTTTCTGGACAGACACCAGTGTCTAAGACACCGATTATCACTTCAGAGACTGAGTCTGACTGGGGAAACAAATTGGAATTCTTATCGAGTCCAAGGAACTCAGGTGTGCGAGTTGTGTGTAACTCGTACCTTAACTCGGGCAACACAGAGAGAATCCCCGGTTGGATCTCGAGCAGCTTAGCTTCTTCAGGCGTCAGTCGGGTGGAAAACCCGTGAATGGCATTGTCGTATGTGTACAGCATTTTTGCATCTTCGGATACCGATTTGAGAGAGGAGTCGTACCAATGAGTGTGGTGTTCGAAACTCGCCGGCATCTGGGATTTGGACATGTGGACTATATAGGTTTTGCGATTGTTCTCCGGTACTGATGCCATTGATACGTGGCAGAGACTCAGGAGAAGAATAATCGTGACAGACATAGTTGTCCCCATCTCGAGTTTCTCTCGTTCAGTTCCTGAGAGTTTTGAGTGGCCAACCGAGGACTATGAAGACGGAAGCTTTTGCTTCGGCCTGCTGCTCAGGTTTAACAGGGTTAACGCAGATAAGAAACGAGAGTGCGTACTGCGTAATTATACCAGAGATTGAGTCCACACGCAGATGGTGGGTTTCCATTACATGATTGAAGAGTCGAGACAAAAGGAGAGGAGATCTACGTGTACACTTTGGAGTTGAAAAGGAGAGGAGCCATGTCATGAATGCTAAGCTAGCTAGTTTTGGTCACGTGTGCTCCAGCTTTTATCCATACACTTCCCCCAGTGCTTCTCTCGTAAGAATCTCTCGTGTTTAAGCCATAATATATAATACACTCTTTTGACTGCTTATGAACTTTTACTTTTGCCCTTCTGCAGGTAAAAGATCGTGGCCTGATAAGACCAAGGCAAGCATTTATCTTTACAGCTTATGGGATGGGATCATGGAATCTCATTCGACCCTGACATATTACAGACTTCAGAGACGGTCAAAGTGCAACTTGCACTTATCAAGTGCCGTATTCTGACACGGTCTTGCTCCGACGGTAATTGCTTTCATTTCAAATTAATTAAGTTGGATTGAACAGGTAGCCAGACTCAATGGCATGTTCAGGAAAATACAGTATGAACATTTATTAAAACTTTACTATTTTTGATCAAGAGTGGAAGGTAAACTTCAATCCCACGTTTTATGGTTCACGTATATGTGTCTAGTATTCAATTGGCCATTCTTTACACTTGCATAACTTAGCTTTGATTTGAAGTTTACCGGCCAACCAACTTACCTATTTTGTTTCCCCAACTAAATAGAACTGAAGTATCTCACAGTTTTTCTATTTTCCTTAAACTAGGAAGTCACAAATTAACAAGACGCAAACAAATTTGGATCATAGTGATAATTGGTGGTGGGGCAGGACATCACGTTCACCCTGACAACAGTGGAATTTGGATTTTGTCATTTCGATCCAAGGGATGCTGTTGACTCAGAACAGAAACATCCATCTGCCCATCCCTTCTTGATCCTTCGTGGATGGTAATGGAACTGAGATATTTGGAAATGCGAAGTGGGACGAGTGGGAGTAATCTAAAGAGCTTACCTTATCTTTCCCTTATTTTCAAACCTAACATAATGTATCAATTGACACAAGTTAATGGAGCAAAAACATAAGGATCAACTCCAAAATCATAGCTAATTATTGAAACTCAATAATCACAAAGTCCCAGCTAGAGCAGATGTCTATTTCCTTTTGCATTATGGACATATCTTTCTAAGATGCCCCAACGCTCTTAGATGCACTGTGAAAAAGTAGAGTTCAAAGTATGAATAATGAACTGTCTGCAGTGGGTAGAGAAAGAACGATGGGGTTCAAACCTGCCTCATGTGGCGTGGGTCTGTCCTTCAATTTCTTTATCTTTCACTTCCTGCCTACTGCCTCCAACCTAACTTCACTTTCAAGCTTCTAATCCTTCGCTGCATGGCCTTTATTAGCAGATACCATATTTTAATATCCTTTTTCTAGAACTCATAAATCGCACACTTCACCTCGATAAAAAGGTTGACAGGTGACTTCTTTAGGCGTTGCAAAAGTTTACTTAAAACTTTTTCGTGTCGTCTACTGCTAGAAAGTAAACTTTCCGAGGCTATAGGTTGTTGAATCAAATGTAAACAAGTCTTTTATTAGCGACTTTAGTCCCTGAAATCCAGTTGCTTACAGTAGCCGTTTATCCATAGCGTCTTCAGTTTATACTTTATAGCATTTCCCTATATGATTCATCGCCTGGAGTCAAACAAATGACCCCCCATCACGTAAAAGAATGCGACAATTACACTTAAGATATCTGATCTCTACTTATCGATTTTTGAACTATTTATTTATACATGGAGATTCCCTTCTTTTTTTATACAATTTAATGATTTATTATATTAAAAAAATCAATAATATTTATCTTTTACCCCAAAACAAAATTATTAGTTATAACAAGCACAATTGTCTTTTAATGACTTAATTTGATTATTATCAAAAGGGTATTAATTTAATCAATATAAATATTTATTTATTTACTCAGAATAGAGATTTCTAATTATTAATATTTCTTAAAAGTGAAACAATTAATTTGTTTATTGTACTTTAATTAGGTCATGACCCAAACTTAATTAATATCTCTTTTAATTAAAGAATTTATAATAATAGAGATTTTGATGTGTACCTCAAATATATATGTGGTATAATTCAACTACGGGCAGAAGCTTTAATGTTTGACGATGACATTCATATTACCTTGGCAAGAATTTGTCCGGTGACATATTATCCATAATTAATGCATTTGCACCAGATAGCATTTTTGGAAGTCAAATCAAAACAATGCATTTGCTTTCGAAGCATGCAACCGTGAAAAAAATGTCATGAAAGGGGACAGGTTGGTTATTCCTATTTTTGTGTACCACCTTCTATTCACTCTCATCCATTCATTTATTAATATTTAATAGATGAATGAATGAGAGTGGTACAAGGTGACACATAAAAATCGATATAGATAAATTGATCCCCATGAAAAGGAACCAAAATAAATGAAATTTGACAAAAACTGCGACGGTGAAGTTGTGGAGGAGATATGTTGTGATGCACGTTGGAGTTATGAAGGCTTGTACCTTTGGCACATTTATTTGACCCCCATATTGATAAGGCATAACTTAGTCGTAGAATATCTACTCTTCTTATTTGGTTTGTTAAGATATTGTAGATATTTTTGTTATTTATTTTATTATTTATTGATGTACTATGTAACATTTGATTGAGTTAAAGAACGATTCTTTAGACAACTTAATCTCTTTATGGTATTAAAGCAGTTTTTATCCTAACAAAACAAAAAATTTCCACCGACTTCTTGCTTTCAAACATTTTTTTTCTTTGCTTCACAAATCGAACCCACCACATAAATCATGGCTCCAAATGTTGTTTCTGTCGCTGAAAATAACTCAAGCATCGTTGCCTTAAATGTGCAAACTAGATTTAAACTCACCGGACATAATTATCCAGCTTGGAGAGTCCAGCTTACGTCATTGTTCATCGGTTATGACTTGTTGGGATATGTCGATGGAAGTACTTCATGTTCTGAAGAAACTGCAGTCGACTTCAATAAATGGATAAGGCAGGATCGTTTTGTTCTCCATGCCATCACGAGTTCTGTTGATGCAACAATCATCAACATGTTAGGCGATGTGCAGACTTCTCATTAAGCCTAGGCTTTACTCGCTCGACTATACGCAAATAAGTCTCGTTCCCACATCATGACTCCTAAGGAACGACTAATTAATCTCACAAAAACATACCAAAATGTTTCGAAATATCTCCAGCGAATCAAAACTCAAAAGCATCGCTGATGAACTTGCTATTATTGGCAGTGTTGTAGACAACACATACCTCATCATTCACACTCTTAATGGCCTTCCACAAAGTCCATCAACAGAGTCGTCTGTTTGTGTCTCATGTAAATGCGCGAAAAGTCATAAATTGTCATTTTCTAGTAATAAGTTACTAGAACTTCTGTTTGTGGATGCTTGGGGTCCAGCTCCAATGGTCTCTTTAGATGTTATCTTTTTTATGTCATTTTTGTATACCATTATTTCAAATATATTTGGTTATTTCCTCTTCAAAATAAATTAGATGTCTTTGCAATTTTTGATTTTTTTAAATTAGTTGTTGAAAATTTTTTCAACACAACAATCAAATCCCCCTATACTGACAATGAGGGTGAGTTTCTAAATCTCCACCCTTTTTGGCTACTCATGGCATCTCTCACTTTACTACTCCTCCCTACACACCTGAACTAAATGGTACAGCAGAACATCGACATCATCACATTGTCAAAACTGCCCGGTCTCTACTTCACTTTAGTCACCTTCCTTCTATTTTTTGTTCTTATGCTTTTTAGACAACCACATAGCTCATTAACCGTATGTTAACACCATTACTTCACATGAAATCTCCATATGAAGTTCTTCATCAAACTCAACCTTCTTACAAACACCTCCATCCGTTTGGTTGCCTATGTTTTCCATGGCTATGTCCATACGTCGACCACAAACTTCAACCTCGCTCTGCACCTTGTATCTTTGTGGGCTACTCATTGACACAATTTGCGTATCTTTATCTTGACCCAAAAACAAACAAGGTTTATACATCTCGACACATTGAGTTTATTGATGATCAATTTCCATACCCACACCTAGTTCAGTCCACATCTTCACACAATAATCTTATTCTCATTCCTATCACTCCCCACCATATTATATCTACTGGACCCGTGACTTCGACTCCTGAGATTGTACTGCCTTTGTTTGAGGTCGCTTCACATTCGACCATCATCAACTCAGCACCACCACAACAAAATACTCATCCCATGGTCACTAGCTTAAAAAATCACATCTTCTGACCAAAAATTTTCACCACCTCCAAATATACTTTACCTGATACAGATGAGTCTAAAACCATAACCGAAGCTCTTAAAAATCTTGAATGGCGTACTTCAGCTTTTTCGGAGTATGATGCTCTTGTTCAAAATGCAACGTGGGATTTGGTTCCAACTTCAAAGGCAACAATTGTGATTGGTTGCTCTCGAACCAAACGAAAACCAGATGGTTTAGTTGATAAATACAAATCCTGACTGGTAGCAAAAGGATTCAGTCAATTTCCTGGCATCGACTACAAGGAAACCTTTTCTCCGGTAGTCAAACATCCAACGGTAAAAATGGTTCTTACTATTGCACTTTAATCTTCCTGCCCATTACATCAGATGGATGTTAATAATACCTTTCTACAAGGACATCTGTAGGAAACTATCTATATGAAACAACCAACTGGATTTGTTTATCCAGATTATCCTACTCACGTATGCAAACTTCGGAGGTTCATCTATGAGTTGAAACAGACACCTCAAGCATGGTATAATAAGCTTCGGAGCTACCTTCTCCAGTATGATTTTACTATAAGCACCAATGATTTGCCTCTTTCTACATATCACAAGGATGGAGTCATCATTTATTTTCTTGTTTATATGGACGATCTACTTCTCACTAGAAGTTCAAACACCCATCTCCATTATTTCATGGTAGCTTTATCCACACGATTTTCTCTAAAAAATTTGGGTACTCCGAGTTACTTTCTTGGGATTGAGATCATTCCAAACCCAGAAGATCTGTTCTTATTGCAACGACGCTACATTCGAGATCTTTTGGATCATTTTGGCATAGTTGAGGCAAAACCTTGTCACACTCCTCTTTGCACTTCCACGATCTTAAAACTAGATGATGGCACAACATCCGTGGATGCTACTTTATATCGCAGTATTCTGGGTGCTTTATAATATGTGAATATCACTCGTCCAGACATAAGTTACGCAATTAACAAGTTGTTGCAATTTATGCACAAGCCTTCTAACACTCGCTTCCGACAGCTAAAACGAACTCTTCGGTATTTGAAGTTCACATTCGATTATGGTCTTTAACTATCTCGCTCCACGAATCTTAAACTGGAAGCCTACAGTGATGTTGATTGGGGGTGGTGATATAGACTCCAAAGTCTCCACCTCTGCCTACATTATCTACTTCGGTGAAAATCCTATCTCATGGTACTCCAAATGTCAGAGGACTGTAGCTCGCTCGTCAATTGAGGTAGAATATCAAGCTATAGCTAACACAACAGTGGAAATCATGTGGCTACAAAAACTCATTCAGGAATTGCATTATCACATACCTACACTTCCAACTATCTCTTGTGATAACATCAATGCCACTTATGTTTGTTCCAATCTTGTCTATCACTCAAGGATGAAACATCTTGCACTTGATTATCATTTTGTCCGGGAACAAGTACAGAACAATCAGCTTCAAGTTTTGTCACATTTCCACTCATGACCAAACTGCAGATGCACTCATTAAACCACTCGCTTGAGCTAAATTTGAGAAAACACTGCATTTGCTTTCGAAGCGTGCAACTGTGGAAATAATTTCATGAAAAGGGCACATGTTGGTTATTCCCGTTTTCATGTGCCACCTTCTATTCACTCTCATCCATTCATTTATTAATATTTAATAGATGGATGAATGAGGGTGATACAAGGTGACACATAAAACCCGTTATAGATGAATTGATCCCCATGAAAAGGAACCAAAATAAATTAAATTTGTTAAAAACTGCGGCAGTGAAGTTGTGGAGGAGATATGCTGTGATGCACGTTGGAATTATGAAGGCTTGTACCTTTGGCACATTTATTTGACCCCCATATTGATAAGGCATGACTTAGTCGTAGAATATCTACTCTTCTTATTTAGTTTGTTAAGATATTGTAGATATTTTTGTTACTCACTTTATTATTTATTGATGTACTATGTAACATTTGATTGAGTTGAATAGAACAATTCTTTAGACAACCTAATCTCTTTATGGTGTTAAAGCAGTTTTTATCCTAACGAAACACAAAATTTTTCCAGTGACTTCTTGCTTTCAAGTTTTTTTTTCTTTGCTTCACAGATTGAACCCACCACATAAATCATGGCTCCAAATGTTGTTTCTGTCACTGAAGATAACTTAGGCATCGTTGCCTTAAATATGCAAACTAGATTCAAACTCGCCGGACATAATTATCCAGCTTGGAGAGTCGAGCTTACGTCATTGTTCAACGGTTATGACTTGTTGGGATATGTTGATGGAAGTACTTCATGTCCTGAAGAAACTGCAGTTGACTTCAATAAATGGATAAGGTAGGATCGTTTTGTTCTCCATGCCATCATGAGTTCTATTGATGCAACAACCATCAACATGTTAGGCGATGTGCAGACTTCTCATTAAGCCTAGGCTTTACTCGCCCGACTATACACAAATAAGTCTCGTTCCCACATCATGACTCTCAAGGAACAACTAATTAATCTCACAAAAACATACCAAAATGTTTCGGAATATCTCCAGCGAATCAAAACTCAAAAGCATCACTGATGAACTTGCTATTATTAGCAGTGTTGTAGACAACACATACCTCATCATTCACACTTTTAATGGCCTTCCAATTGAGTATAGCAATTTGTGTGTGACTCTCCTCCTTCGAAGACCTTTACGACAAACTTATCGACCATGAAACATTTCTAGCAAAGAATCATGGAAGCTTTCTTGCGTTTGCCATCACTGTAAATACTGCAACTCGGGTGTGGGAATCACAAATTCAAGGAGGAAAAAGGTCGGGTCAGTATTATTAGCGCCCTGGACACCAGTTGATGCAAGTAGCTCATAGATCCAATTTTCTGCGTGATGTAATTTGCCAATATTATGACAAATCTGGGCATTCAGTGAAGGACTGCCGGAAGAAACTGGTCCAAGACCAGGCGCTCATCATGTCTTCTCACAGGTCGGTGCTACTGGTGCGACGTAGTTTGCATCCCAGCCTGGTGTACTATAGTTTGTTCAGCCTGGCACTCTTCTGTCTACACCTGTCTATCACTATGGAGATGCACCTATGCCTGAAGTGAGCTACCAGCATCCATTATCACAGCAGAAACTTCATTATGCAGCGCCTGCACACTTCGGCTCCTCAGCGAATGATCCCTCGACATATTCTGCACAATCAATACCTGCTCCTTTGGCTCATTCAGCACCTACTACAGCCTCTTCCCAAGATTGGATTCTCGATTCAAGGTCGTCTCACCATATCACTAATGGGCTTCACAATTTGAGTCTTAGCACGCTGTATTCGGGTAATGAAAAACTTCAAGTTGGTGGCGGTTTCAATCTCCCAATCTCTCATACAGGAAGTTTTCGGGTTCCAACTAACAAAAAATCTTTATTTTTTGACAATGTTCTTTACGTAGCAAACATTAGTCGCAATCTTATTTCGATAAAAAAAAATTTGCATTACTAACAAAGTTTCTTTGGAATTTTTTCCAAATTTTTTTCAGGTGAAGGACTTACGGACATGAGCGATACTTCTTACAGGTTCTAGTCATTGAGATCTATACAATCTCAATCTTCACAACCTAATCAACAGTTTTGTTCACAAAAGGACTATAACCCGATGTTCTTCATCACACCCTTGGTCATCCGTCTCTTAGAGTCTCTCAACATTGCCAGTCCTTATTTTCACTCAAGAGTCCATCAACAGAGTCATCTGTTTGTGTCTCGTGTAAATGCGCGAAAAGTCATAAATGTCCATTTTCTTTTCAACATTTAGTTAGTAATGAGCCACTGGAACTTCTGTTTGAGGATGCTTGGGGTCCGACTCTAATGGTCTCGTTAGATGGTTATTTTTTTTATGTCATTTTTGTAGACCATTATTCCAAATATATTTGGTTATTTCCTCTTCAAAATAAATTAGATATCTTAACAATTTTTGTTTGTTTTAAATCAATTGTTGAAATTTTTTTCAACATAACAATAAAATCTCTCTATACTAACAATGGGGGTGAGTTTCTAAAACTCCACCCTTTTTTGGCTACTTATGGCATCTCTCACTTTACTACTCCTCCCTACACACCTGAACTAAATGGTATAGTAGAACATCGACTTCGTCACATTATCGAAACTGCCCGGTCTCTATTTCACTTTAGTCACCTTCCTCCTATTTTTTGGTCCTATGCTTTTTAGACAACCACATATCTCATTAACTGTATGCCAACATCATTAATTCACATGAAGTCTCCCTATGAAGTTTTTCGTTAAACTCAACCTTCTTACAAACACCTCCATCGGTTTGGTTGCCTATGTCCATACGTCGACCACAAACTTCATCCTCGCTCTGCACCTTGTATCTTTGTGGGCTACTCATTAACACAAATTGCATATCTTTATCTTGACCCAAAAACAAACAAGGTTTATACATCTCAATACGTTGAGTTTATTGATGATCAATTTCCATACCCACTCTTAGTTTAGTCCACATCTTCACACAATAATCTTATTCTCATTCCTACCACTCCCCACCATATTATATCTACTGGACCCGTGACTCCAACTCCTGAGATTGTATTGCCTTCGTTTGAGGTCGCTTCACATTAGACCATCATCAACTTAGCACCAATACCACCACAACAAAATACTCATCCCATGGTCACTCGCTCAAAAAATCACATCTTCCGACCAAAAATTCTCACCACCTCCAAATACCCTTTACCCGATATAGATTAGCCTAGAACCATAACTGAAGCTCTTAAAAATCCTGAATGGCGTGCTTCAGCTTTTTCAGAATATGATGCTCTTGTTTAAAATGCAACGTGGGATTTGGTTCCAACTTCAAAGGCAACAAATGTGATTGGTTGCTTTCGAACCAAACGAAAACCAGACGGTTCAGTTAATAAATACAAATCCTAACTGGTAGCAAAAGAATTCAGTCAATGTCCTGGCATTGACTACAAGGAAACCTTTTCTCCAGTAGTCAAATATCCAATAGTAAAAATGGTTCTTACTATTACACTTTCATCTTCCAGCCCATTACATCAGATGGATGCTAATAATACCTTTCTACAAGGACATCTGTAGGAAACTATCTATATGAAACAACCAACTGGATTTGTTTATCCAGATTATCCTACTCACGTATGCAAACTTCGGAGGTTCATCTATGAGTTGAAACAGACACCTCAAGCATGGTATAATAAGCTTCGGAGCTACCTTCTCCAGTATGATTTTACTATAAGCACCAATGATTTGCCTCTTTCTACATATCACAAGGATGGAGTCATCATTTATTTTCTTGTTTATATGGACGATCTACTTCTCACTAGAAGTTCAAACACCCATCTCCATTATTTCATGGTAGCTTTATCCACACGATTTTCTCTAAAAAATTTGGGTACTCCGAGTTACTTTCTTGGGATTGAGATCATTCCAAACCCAGAAGATCTGTTCTTATTGCAACGACGCTACATTCGAGATCTTTTGGATCATTTTGGCATAGTTGAGGCAAAACCTTGTCACACTCCTCTTTGCACTTCCACGATCTTAAAACTAGATGATGGCACAACATCCGTGGATGCTACTTTATATCGCAGTATTCTGGGTGCTTTATAATATGTGAATATCACTCGTCCAGACATAAGTTACGCAATTAACAAGTTGTTGCAATTTATGCACAAGCCTTCTAACACTCGCTTCCGACAGCTAAAACGAACTCTTCGGTATTTGAAGTTCACATTCGATTATGGTCTTTAACTATCTCGCTCCACGAATCTTAAACTGGAAGCCTACAGTGATGTTGATTGGGGGTGGTGATATAGACTCCAAAGTCTCCACCTCTGCCTACATTATCTACTTCGGTGAAAATCCTATCTCATGGTACTCCAAATGTCAGAGGACTGTAGCTCGCTCGTCAATTGAGGTAGAATATCAAGCTATAGCTAACACAACAGTGGAAATCATGTGGCTACAAAAACTCATTCAGGAATTGCATTATCACATACCTACACTTCCAACTATCTCTTGTGATAACATCAATGCCACTTATGTTTGTTCCAATCTTGTCTATCACTCAAGGATGAAACATCTTGCACTTGATTATCATTTTGTCCGGGAACAAGTACAGAACAATCAGCTTCAAGTTTTGTCACATTTCCACTCATGACCAAACTGCAGATGCACTCATTAAACCAATCGCTCGAGCCAAATTTGAGACATTTCGAGACAAGATGAACATTTTTGAAAGAACGTTCATCTTGCGGGGGCATGATAAGGCATGACTTAGTCGTATATTATCTATTCTTCTTATTGTTAAGATATTGTAGATATTTTTGTTACTCATTTTATTATTTATTGATGTACCTATGTAACATTTGATTGAGTTGAATAGAACGATTCTTTACACAACCTAATCTTTATACGTATCACTATTGACAGTCTATCCATCGTCGACAGTGATATTATTAGCGGTCTATGATAAGCATTTTCCCATTGACAATATGAGATTGTAAGTTAGGCTTAATGTTACAATAATTTTAGATGGTATTTGGTGAAATGTTATGAAATTAGATGTAATATATAATATAATGGAATGTGAAAAGAAAATTGTAGTTTATAATGTACAGAACACAATTAAATTGTAACTTAGAAGAGTTAATCCAGTTGTTAAAGATAGGCGGATTGTTTCTTTCTCAACATTACTTGATTGCTACAGAAAAAACACAAAAATGGATGAGTCTCATGAGGTGATCAAAGTGGTTGAGGTGGGTATCTCAAACTCATATATGTATTTGAGGATTGAGGTTGAAATTAAAAATGAGTTCATCTTCTTAAAATAACTTAATATTTATTATATTTCTTATTTAATCAAAGATTAAAAAACTCAATTAGTTCAATGTTATTATACAATTTTTCAGTTCAATTTTTAACTTTATAATTTAATTTACTTTAATAACTCTTGTTATTAAAAACTGATCAATTTATTAATTAATCGAACAATTTTAGTAAATTAAT
>JANIPM010000231.1:64790493-64803746 GCA_027478405.1 Erythroxylum cassinoides
TATTTAATCTTTATTCAATTTTATAATGGCTTAATAATGGTTGAACCTTTTAAATCTTAAACTTTTTATTTTACAATAATAATGTTTACATAAATAAAAATATATCTTTTTATTTGATGAAATATATAGTAATTAGTTTTAATATTAAAATTCTCTGAAATTAATAGTTTAATATTTTATATGATTATTTTAAATAAATTCAGGTTAACTTTAAAAATCAATCAGATATATCTCATATTACACTATAAATTTTGCCATATACGAATACAATATCATCTAAATAATTTCAACTCAACGATTAAATTACAATGCAATTTAGATACCTTCACTTCAAAGATGACTATTAAAAATTCTCATCCTTAATATTATTTATTTTGAGGAGGTGTCAGTTAAATAGTAAATACACCATCAAATTATTTTTCATAAAATTTAAGGGAAATAAAAATGGGTTGAGTCGAATTGAGCTCAATCAAAAAATTAGTATTCGGGCTTAAAGTATATAATCTAACCTCGAGTTTATTTTGGTTTGGATTCTCTAAAACCCGATAGATAATTATAATCTTTTTATTTAAAACTTAAAAAAAAACATTTTCACTTTTTTATATTAACCATTGAAAATTTTCGAAGAAAAAGTTCTAATTTAACTTAAAAATTAATAAAACTAGACTTAATTATATATATTTTTTTTGGTCAAAAGACTTAATTATAATTAAACATAAAATACAATATCGTAATTAAGGAATGATAATCTGGTTACAGGCCTTCCTTTGTCCAGTGGATTAAAACAAACATAAGTGTAGCAGAGGCGAGCACGGGCTTGAGCCTTGATTTGCTATGAAGTTTGTATTGTGATGTTTGAGCATATAGGTGACCCACTCACCTTCTGGTTCCTCGTCATCAACGCTTCAGCTTTGGTTTCTGCCAGAAAATTGTAACCGGAATACATGAATCGCTATTCATTCTTCTCGAGTCGAGGAATTCGATGTTTTAGTACCGGAGCTGAGTCGATTCGGTCCGACTTTCCCTCCGAGAACGCCTACGATATCTTGGGAGTACCGGAGACCTGCTCATTCGCTGAAATCAAAGCGTCGTTCCGAAAATTGGCGAAAGAAACTCACCCGGATCTCGATCACTCCAACGTCCATTCTCAACGCTTTATTCGAATCCTCGCCGCTTATGAGGTGCTTGCTACTCTTGATTATCGCCTGAATGCTGAATTTCGTTGTTATTATTGCTGTAGTAAATGGAACATAGTTGGTTATTTCGCTATGTTTTGCATTTTTGTTTGTTTTTCTTTTCAAATTTGTTCGAGATAGGAGACAATTATTAATTACGCCAAACAAAAGCTGGTCGCCGAGTGGCTTGAGTAGCCCAGGTAGTATAGTAGTAGTATTAGGAGCATCACGACTAGTTGTTTGACTTTGTAGTTGATGTAATTCTTGAGACTTAGGCGATTTGGTGGTTGTTTCAGATCCTTGCTGACTCGGAGCGGAGAGCCCACTATGACAGGTATTTGCTGGCTCAAAGAATGGTTTTGGAGAAACATTCTAGACCAGTTTCTACGTTGTACATGTATAAATCGTATACGACTGCAAGTAAAGAGATGGAAGTCGTGGAATGGTTGAGGTGGTACAGATCGGCTATAAATGATATAGTTTTGGAGAAGAAGGTGGCTGTTGGAACGGGATATTTCAATGTTCTTGAAGCTGATTTTTATTCAGCTGTACATGCAGCTTACTATGGACCTGGTATTGAGTCTATGGATCTTCTTCCCGATTGCTTCGAGGCAGAGGAAAGATCTGTCTATGACACCCCAGAAGTCCTGCACTTGGTTTCAGGTCGTGATCTTTTTGGATTGGTGTGCCTTGCTGATTATAATCCTCAAATAGCTCCTGCTTGCACCCAAAAGTTAAGTTCCTTTGATGATGATGGTTTGGGAATCAGTCCATCTTCAGAGAATGTGAGCATCCTTAGGAGTTCAACTGTAGCTGATGATGCTGAAAATGTTAAGATTCTTGCCAGGAATACCATGCATAATAAGTCATATGCATTTAAAAATTTGGAGTTGCATGTTGCTGGAAGGTTGGTTGCTGTGGCCACTAGAACAGCCCCAAAAAGCCTGTGTGATGACATGCAGGTCAAAGATGCTCAAGATGAAATCCATGTTTTTCTTAGTTCGGATAGCAATGTCCCAAATTCCACTGGAGAGTTTTCCAAGAATTCTATTTCAGCTGGTGCAGCTGGATCAACGATTCAACTGGGAACTGTAAGAGGGCTGGGGACCTCTCCTGAGGAGGGATCATGCTTTGTCTATGATAACACTGGTATTAAAACCCATGTGATAATGAAACACAGAACATTCATGGTTCGTGATGTTCCTCCAGATATATCCAGCTTTCAGTTACATAAGTGCTTCAACTTCTATCCCTTGCTGTACATGCTCCTAGTATTGCTGCATTTCACTGTTCAGTCTGTTCATCTTATGAGTTGTCACTACAAGGGAAAACTGTCCTTGTGTATCTAACAAAATAACAAAAAAGAAAAGAAAACATTCTTCCTCTTGCACATTGTTTTCTTGCATGAAGTATTACTATAATTGTGTTGTATTACTTTATTCAAAATTGCAGGTGAGGCACATGCACTGGTATGGGCTGGGACACAAAGTTTCTGTTTGTGAATGTCGATGCACAAGAGCGCGGTTACCCCCCAGCAAGTAAACTCTATCATTTCAGTTGTTTGTGATGGTTGAATTTTTTTGGCTCTCTTTACTTACATAGCTAAACCTCATTATTTAATTAAATGCTTATATGAAATGATTTTACTGAAGAATAATTTCAATATCCTTCTAGGTTCACTACTAGCAATTAAGGGTGGAAATTGACTTATAGCTTGCTTGATTGGACTTTCTGTTTATAAACATTAACTGTAAATTTTTATGATTTTCTTAATGTCGGTTTGTTTTCACTTGAGCACTAGCCTTGACAGAAAATGTAATTCCCACTTAATTTTCAGAAAGATTAGGTCCAAATTTAGTATCCACTTTTTGGTTCATGATTTTGGTTACGTGGACAGCGATTCATTTTAGTTGCTAACAATTTTGATCAGCTCATTAAACTCAACTAATAACTGATAATTGTTGATTGATAGCTGATAACTAAAACCTTTTCAATGTCTCCTGCTGATGGATTTGGAATGATGAGGGTATGATGTGTACTAATTAAAATTGTTCATCTATTTTTTGTTGTATCTTTTATGGAGACAATTGATCCGTGCCTTGAGAATATTTTCTACTTGTAGTTTGCTTCATATGGATTTTTGTTGCAGATTTTGGCTGTTTGAGCCTCGTTGTGGCATGCACGATATAGGTGGTTGGTATATTGAAACATTTGGCAAAGATAGAAAAGGTCATACAGTCCTGTCCCAGAGACATTGGGATGGCTTTAGTGAAGCTGACCAGAATGAGAAGTAAGTATATCTTGTGTAGCTTCAGAGAAGATTTCAGTTTTATAAGTTTCAAGTAATTTAAGCTTTGTGGGGACAGTTCTTCTATTTGCTGGCTGTCAATAGTACCTTCTCATCAACCAAAACTATAATTTTTTGTATATGTTGAATCTATCTATTTTCTACTTGAAGCAAAAGATAATCTAAAATAAAGTACGAGGTGTCTCTTAATAACAACATGACTTGAAAATTCTAAGATTTTACATTTTAAGTTTGGATAACTTGTCCTTTGTATTATTTATCTACTTGTTCCCCATCAAATCTCTATTTCTATTGTATATTAGCTCATAGGTTGTATTTTGATTGATAGTTGAGATTTTCTAGACCTGAGATACAATTACACCTAACACAACCATTTTGGACCTTGATTTAATGAAAGGAAACATCCAAATGTCTTCTTCTATTGGGTGATGCTCTTTTCTTGTGGTCTTTACCCTTTTCCCAATCCAAATTATATGTTCACTGACAGATAAGTATGGAAAACAGCTAAACCACCTACCTAGGTAGGAGAAAAATATGATATGAAACTTCTGCAAATAAATGTCAGTAGAAGAGGAAATAAGGAAATAGATAGATGAACTCAGGTAGAGAAAGCTGGTATTTAGGATTTTATTGATAAGGGACGAAGATGTTGGATGACTAAAGGCCACATTTGAGAGTTGACCAACTCTCCCACTTTCACAGCCTGACAGACTACCCAATACCCTTCCTACCTCACATATGCCCCTATTATACCCAACATTCTTGACACAGAATCCTACAACCTGCTACCTCCTCTATATGGTACTAGCATTCTAACAGAAAAACAAAGCCTTTAGCCTGAAGAAATGACAGCAGTGCCAGCTGTTGGTTCCTTCTTCTTTCTCCTTTCATATTGTATACGGATAGGAGGCTTAACAAAATATTGATCTAGTCACTATTTTTAATTCCTTCCTATCGTCATATGTTTGCAAATTTTTCTGCTATTTATATCGCTGCAGGAGACTCCATCCAGCAATGTATTTACTTCCTCTTGCATATAGAACTTTGGATCTTGAAGTTGCAAAAAGAAGGAAATATAGTATAAGGGCTATTGTTGAAACTCAACTGTTTAGAGTTCTTCATTGGTGCAAGAAGCTTGTTTAGAGGAGTGTGCAATTGGGGGTTTTTTTGTAGCAAAACCTGCTTCAAAGTCATGGGTTGGAAAGGCTTCTCATTTTGTATGTAAATGCCCTTCTTTATGAGACAACGACGACAAAAACAACAACAATAATGTCCTAGTAGAAATTCCATTGACCCTCCTTTAATCAAAGCTCGTGGCTGCATTTTCTGCCACGTGACTACCATGGTTGGAGTGATGAACATTTTAGTGGTCATGGCTCAATCAATATGATTGCAAGGGGTGTCAAATTTGAATAATCTGAAAGCCAAATGCCTCAGATCTGGAGAAGTCTAATCTTTTGTTCCCTGTTGAAAGTGTAAGTGGTTTATTTTTCTTTGGAATTCAGTTGAAATGGAAATCAATCTAAGCTATGTTCCTTCAGATTTCTGGAATATGGAGCGTTTAAATGGTTGATATTGTGCACACAAGTTTGCGATTAATTTGGAAAAGGAATAATTTGTCTGCTGATTTTGAGGCAGAAGTTGCTGAAATTTCCTCAGGTTTTGATCATTAGACGTGGCGGCAGGACAAGTATGCCATGAAGCTTTTTCTCCTAGAATACAATAAAACATCTTTGTAAATGGAAGTTCATTGAGACTTGGATTGAAGATGGGAGCTTATGCGAATTCAGCTGCATCTATATGTCTTTCTTTACTGGTTCTACCTCTCAATGTGTGTTTTCCATTGTAGTCCTAGTGTTGGAAGATAAAGATTTTTGGTATCACTTATGATGTTAGTGAGAAAAGTTCACGAGGTGATGGGGGAACTTTCCAAATGATGAAAATTACTGCCTGTACCTCGCGCAAATCCTTTTTTTTCCCCTCTTTTTCTTGTAGTTATACTACTGAAACAGGCCTTACATTCTACTCCGCTTAACTGCGTGCCTGGGACAAGAACTCTCTTTGATATAATATCTGCGAAGTAGTCATTCAACCGATAAATGATGTGGAGCAAGCTGTTGATGATACCAATAAATTCTTAAGATGACTAACAACCCGAGGAAGAGGGTTCCAGTTCCAGTGGCTAGCACAAATCTTATGATTCTTCTGCAAAGTTGGAACGTAGAATACAGTTGCCTGTCTGCATGAAGTATGATTCTCCACATGCAGCTCCTGCTTTAATTAGGTGACATGAAATTCTACTTGTGAAATTTCTCTGGATGCTTTTCTTCAAGTCTATGATGGGTAAGTGAGTTCTAGATGTATTTCTCTCACTATTTGTGTTCAAAAGGTCTTCATTGTGACTTATCTTGGGAGGATCAAAATTTGCAGCCCCAATTGGAAGTCCGAGTATTGCCGAAGTTACTAAACAGAGTCCTCCAAGACCTGGAACCTCAAGAATAGAACATTCAACAAATGGAATGCACATAAAGCAGTTATCAGACGCTGACATAATGGTTTTTGCTCAAAGGGATGTCAAAAGTTTAGCTCTTTCCTGGTGTGTGTCATGTGGCTGGAGACGTTTTGTATTACTCTCTGCGACGTCAGTTCCTTTATTTCATTTCATTTTCCCCTGTAGTTCCCGTTTAACCTTCTCTTTTTCAATAATATCTTCTTCCAAAATCACGTCTACAAGGTTTGTTTGAGTAAGCTCTTTTCCCAATCTCACAGAGATTTCTTTTCAGTTCTTTTACTGAACCATTTCACCACTGAATGAAGAGTTGAGTGTTATACTACGATCGTTATTGGAAGGGGTACACGTGGCTGTTGATTCGAGAAGTGAGGAAAAGATGCCAGAGTCAGTTGGAAGAAGCAGCAAAATACGTAAATCGCCCTTATGGCTTCGGGATTAAATAGCTCAAGGAGGAGATGGAGTGAGCGAGAATTATTTGTAATCATTTCCCTATGAACTTCCTTCTTTTATCTGCATATTCTTCTTATATAATTTCCCTTTTGTCTTTGAATCTTTCCTTGCGTTTGAATTGAATTAAGTATTGTGCCGGTGACAGACTTGAATTTAAAAAAAGTATGCTCAGTTTTGCTTAGCAATTTTTGTACATTAAGTTGAGCTGTCAATTTAATTATAACTTTTGATCATCTTCCTATCCAAAACAAGTACAGGATACTGATATGTTATGTTGAAACGTTGCTGCTAGATCTGTGCTTGTTGGAACTTATAAAGCTACTTGTTCTACTCTTTTCTTAATCTGACAAGATCATAGATCATATCACAAGGTGATATTTTGTAATTTACTATGCGATGAAGATAATGTTGTTTATATGGTTGTGAATTAACATAAAATTGCTTCTCCATTGAAAATTTCCTTCTTGTTCTACTCTTATCCCTTTGTTGTTTCATGAGTTTTGTGCTCTCAGAAGATGAAAACTGGTTAGAAAAAATGTTACTAACATTATTTGATCCACTACTAGAACCTGAATTTTCCTCGGCAAGTATGACAAATTTAGAGAGGGTAGATGTTTATACAAGATATCAGAAAGGGTTAAACTAATGATTAGATTACAAGTGATCTTATACTCTCCTTTGGAATCGAGCCCATCCACTTGTTAGCAGAATCTTCAGATAAATATCTCAGATAAGTTTCTAACATTTTGTTTACAATAGCCATCAGATTGAGGATGATATGCCATGGACAAATGCAAGCTGACTCTTTTAAACTTGAGACATTTTATGCCTAGATTTGGTGTTTAAGTGAAATAAATTGGAAGTATCTAATCAGATTATCTGCTATCATCAGTCTAATCGAAGTTTCCTTGGATGCTGATAGATTCTAAAAAATTCATGATGATCTCTGTCTAACATCCCTTAAAATTGGGTTGAAATTCTCTGTCCCGCTTACTAAATACTAATCCTGTATTATTCATCTACAACCACATATTTTTGTAGGACCCACTAAAATCTGTGGTTGTGGATGAGTGGCACAAGATTGGTATTGGATAAATAGGACAGAAGATTTGGTCCCTTTAAAATTCTTAAATGGCTGCGAGAACCTCATGTATGCATACTTATTCCTTTGATATATCAAACATTGTTTGCTATAGTTTCTTACATCTCTGGCCAACCCTTTCTAATGTAATAAATTCTACTACCTTTTAAACGTGGATGACAAAATGCCCTATATATATTAGTTTAGCCCTCAATACATGTTAAAACCAAGTACTAATCTCTCTTTCCATCTAAGGACTCCTCCATTCATAGGCACTAGATTGTACTACTCCATTGAGCTTCTCATTTGATATATTGGATCGGATGAACAAAATTCATAAATAGCTTGAGACAAAGGAAGAATATTGCACCCAACGCACCGAAGTTTGGATAGACAACATGCCTTCTTGAATTAATCGTCGTCTGACTTAGCAATAGAATTTGAATCTAATCTTTGTTTTAGGAAGTTGCATTTAAATTACTAAACCTATACAAATTAAATTTCTTAACAACAATGCCGGGTCTTAAAACTTTTAACTATAATTGGTAGAGTCAAAGGAAATAGACTCATCAAAATTCTTTGAAGGAATGTTTTTTTTTATAAAAGAAAGCTACCGAAATATATTACATAATCAGTCTAGGGAAAATTATTCCTGATATATCTTCGATAAAGAGGGAGTAGCACCTAATGGGTGGAGTATCAAAATAAGTGACCCCAATATCAAAATGGCCTGTTTAGTTGGCTAACCAATCGGTACATCTGTTGCTCTCTCGATATATATGTCGATAAACAACAGTCCAGTTCTGACTGAACAGCCCGATAATCCCCATGATTATGGGATTGAAGGCCTTTGCTCGGTTGTCTGTAGAGTATAGTATAGTGAATACTGCAGTAGAGTTCACTTCAAAGTTCGATTCGGCGGTAACCTAGATTCTACGCTAACATGAGCCCGATAAAAACTCCCCATAATTTCACTTACACCGGTGAGCACCATCCAAAATTTTTTGAGAAACCACCAAGCCAACTACCTGCACTATCCTGGATAAGTCCACCCACTGTGGTTGAGGACGAGGATCATTTGCTAACTCCATCTATGTTTAGTGTGACCCATCCAATAGGAGGTTTATGTCATCCAATAAGGTGCTCTTATCGAGGGCGAGGATCGGAATCAGCTCGACTGTGCCATCCAGTTGCTTTGTGTATCAGACCTGCATAAGACAAAATGAGATAATTTGGTAAAGAAAGCCAAGTAAAATGTTCATCAAAGAGGGTCATATTTTTTTATATCCAAAGGAACCAACAAGTAGTGCCAAAAATAATCGACCAATCATATCCTAAAACTCGTCGACAGTGTTGGAGATTTTTACTGAGCCACTCCCAAATCAGCATAGTGAAAAATTCAGTAAAAACTAAGTGAAGAGAATGTGTTCCACACTTCTTGTAAAGTATGTAATGAAAATTCATCTAGACAACAAAGGTAACAAGCACCATCCATACTAAAGTGCTTGCGGACTCGGTGTTGATTAGTGAGTAACCGATTGCGGGCTTACTTTTTACTGTAATCAGTCCCTAAGCTAAGTCACCATCGGACAAGGTTGTCATCAGCTATCCCTGAACAAATCATACCATTTATCCGGTTTTGGCATAAAAGCAAGCAAACAGTTGTGCTTCAAATGGGCTTCAGTACGGAAAAGGTCCGGGTTCAATTAGCCGAAAGTTATAATTCATCGATAGTACCTTGCGAGTGGCGGTGTATTTGAATCAATGTAATAACAGTATCGAAGTCAAATAACATATTAGTTATGAATGCACTATTATTTTTGAGAAACTTTTCCAATCACTTAACATACCCCCATCCAACCCCTGTTTACTTCAAAATTTCAAGTGAAAAACAACTTTTGTTGTGGTGTTGCTACGAGTACTGCTTTTGTTCTTTTCTTTCATGGCACGGCTGCTCACTTACCATCAGCTCAAGAAACATGCATTTGAATCTGAAAACTCACAAACTATGCTCTGCTACATGCATTTGAATCTGAAAACTCACAAACTATGCTCTGCTGTTAGGATGCCTCGTGTTTTAGTGCGATTCCCTGAAGTTTTCCTTTTAGTCAGCCCCTGTAAACAAAAAAGGAAAAAGAAAAAGAAAAAAAATGTAGCTTCTTGCATGCAGTAGAAGGATTTGATGCAATGAATCAGCCGTTTCCACCTACCTTCATCGAAATGACAAAGACGACAGAAATGCATCCGGTCTATCAAATTTGATGCACATGAAGTAGGATCATATATCATAACTTGTGCCAGTTCTGGTATGGTTGTTTGCCCCACTGCTTCAAAAGCTGCAAGCAGCCTGCAGCTAGGAAAAGCCCAAGAACTGCAAATGCCATCATAGTTGAATTCTCAATGTTCTGATAGGTACCTCTCTGACATATGACAACCACCAAATAAGTCTATCAGAGTCTGCTATATAGTGGATAACAATGAAGGAATGCAGTATTATCGCGGATACATTAAATAGAAATACAATTCAACAATGCAGTAAATGCTTTTCATTGACAAACACAAACTTCCACAAGTTTAATTACTTGTTTTTTTTCTTGGATGACAGCCACTTTTTCGTTTCATATAACTTTTCCTGTGAAATGTCTGGTATGCTTGTGTTTGTACCAGGAGGGGAGTCCTTCCCAAGTCTTTGTTAACCATTGATTGAATGTCTCCACAACTAGTTTATAGTGAACACTAAAAGGTCATAAACTCTTTCGAACAACTCATTACCGGTCAGAATAACCAATAAATACCTAAGAATGGTCTTCCCCTCTGGTTAACATTATACTAGCCTTTTTCCTTGAGAAGTTGATGTTGGTCCAACGTTTTCTTAATTTAGCCTCGTATAGCATAGCTGTTATTGATGTTAGCAATAAGAATCTGAAGAGAGGCAAGTGAATACTAAAAGCACACCACAGCTTCAACTAAAGTGATAATTCATCTATTTACATCATCATTGGCCAAGCAAAGGTGTTTTGATCTATTGACAAAAAGTAATGGACAGAAATTATTAAGAGATCCAGGTTAGAAAACGCACTTTCAATAGGAAAAATAGAACAGCTGCATTTGCAGGAGTTAGAGAAAGGCCTATCATCCCACCACGTAACTCATTTGGAACATGCCTGGTAAGGTGAAAAGAAGCAAAATAACCAAGCAAATTAACTGAAAAGCAATTGATCTGAATAACAATGAGATCAAAATAGAAAAGTTTCTTTGTCATACATGGTCCTCAACCTCGCCAATGAAGGTGTAATCAGGCCAACAGCCATATGGAAGAGGCAAAAAAGTGCAACTAAAAATCCAACTTCCTGCATATCAAAGGTATCGCAAACAGATTTCACATCTAATCTATTAGAACCAGAACAAAACATTATCTGAACATACTTGTAAAAACACAGATACCTGATAATCATAAGCTACTATTGACAATGCAAATCCCACTATAACGAAGGCATACACCAGGCAGTCCTCCATTCGAACAGGTAATGGAACACTCAACAACCACGGGAATATTGTGCTTCCTAGCATTCTTGCACCCATCAAACACGGATATATAAGACCTAAATTCACTTCTCTTCCATCAGCCTAACATTGAATGCCATAGAAGCCTCTTAGACATTTGCAGGTAAGAACTTAATGTGTTTCTTATTGACCCTTTAAAAGCTCAATCAAGTCCACTTTGTTTGGGCTCTTCCATAATGTTAAATATAGGATCCGAGAAAAAAAGTAATAATCTAACGTTTCTAAGAGAGCCATACCCCTGAATTATCCTATATAAATGACAATATGTTACAGGTAATGATTGAAGATGGTTATGACTGAAGCCCTCTTCAAACTTCAATGTTAAAAATTCTGTTCATAGACAGATTAATTGAGGTTTTTTTTTTGGAGGAAAAACTCCATTTTAATTAGAAGGTATTAAAGAAACAGTCACCTTTTCGGTAATTTTGTTTCTGTCTAAGAAAAGAATAAGATCTCTCACTTAGGATAAACTGGCAAACAAAAACCAAATTCTGAACAGACAGATTTAATTCTCATCAGTCAGAGAATGTTTAGTTGTTTGCACTAGTTAACTATGTATTTTTTCAATGGATAAATGATCATACCACCAATGTTGGGGCCCACAAAATCCAAAAGACTGCAACTGAGAACTGAAGGGAAGCATGAGCCAGACCCAGCAGCCACATCCTTTTATCTAGCAAGCAAAAAAGCTCGCCAAATCAAAATCCATTCCAATAATATCATGTGGCATGAGGATGAAGTTATTGAAACAAAGTTGCACTATGCCTTTATTAACATTCACAATGCTTGTTGCCGCAAGGAATGCGATATGACCCTTACCACTAAAGATAAGTGCATAGGAAACGCTGTAATCCTTGGCTGATGCAGTTTGTGGAGCTTCTTTCCACTCTCTACTCAAACATATGATGCCAATTATTGCTAGAATTATTGTAGCAGTTGAAGAAGATGAGATGCCATTTTCCAATTTATTCCCTACCAGCCAATTTGCAACCACCTGGCTTCCAATTAATGCTGCAGACTCGACTAAAGTCATCAACCAGAATGTGTCACTTAAAGCATCTTGTCTATGTCCTTCCTGAAAAGTGGAAACTCATGAGATTTTACCACTGCTCACTAATGTAAAGTATCACAATCTTATACAAAGTAGGTCATAGGTAAACATAACAACAAAAAGCTGGAAATTTGCAAGAGCAAGAAACACGAGTTTCGCGATACAAACCTTGTCATTTTCAACAACTACCCAACCCTCGAAACTGAATGTAAAAATCGACATGGAAAGAGACAAACAGACACTGGTTAACCATACACCAGGACCAGGTCGCAATACAATCTTCTTCCACAAGCCAACGACGAGGTGTAGAATGCAGAAAACTAAACAAACTTTCTTGTGTCCTCTACAAAACAAGAAGCAAATAACAAATCAACGTCGAAATGCGAACATTCGAAATTTCCACAAACCACAATATCATTCCAAGCCACAAAAAAATTCCAGCACTTTCTCAGTCAATTGACATCGCATAGAAAACAAAATCGGAAAATTGAAACGAACTAGAAGGAGATTTATTTCCTTACTCACATAAGATCAGAGAGCATTCCTAAAAGTGGACCGAAGAAGAGAGAAGCTCCGTAACCGATGCAGAGCGAAGAAACGATCTGCCGTTTGGTAAGGCCGTAATGAAGGAGCTCAAACTCTCCGAATATGGACCAGAGACCTTCCATGAGAGAAGCGAGAGAGAAGAGAAAGAGAAACTTCCGGTGAAAACGAAGAAACGAAGAAGAGGAACGATCAAAGGGGCAGAGAGACTTGGAGTGACGAGAACAGAGTGTAATAGAGAAGAAGCAACCCAGAAACATGAACAAGTAGATCCAAGGACTCGGTTCCCAGACCCTGCTCTCCACCACCACTCCCATCGCCGAGCAACGGTTTTGGATCTCGAATTGTTTGTTTGGCTTTGATCGGAGACTTCGTTATTTTTACTGAAACAGAGCCCAGACATAGATGGTGAAGCAATTGTAATTATTTCTCTGGAGGTAGAACCATATATAAAAACGGTGCGTTTAGCATCTTTGTTTTTTCAAAATTTCAATTGTTCGATTTTTTTATTTATTTTAATAAATTTTGTTATTAAAAATTGATAAATTTATTAATTAATCGATTTAATT
>JANIPM010000231.1:64859669-64872679 GCA_027478405.1 Erythroxylum cassinoides
CTCAAAGAAAAAATTAAATAAATAAAGAGAAATTTTAGTTGGAAGAACAAAAATATCTGAGATGGGAATCTGAACTTATCGTGTTCTCACCAAATGGACCCAAGTCCAAGCTTAAGGTTTGATTTCTCAACTTTAATGGTGAAAAATAAATGGTTAAAAATTTATAATGTTTTTTAAAAAAAAACATAGAATCCGTCTGAAGAAATCATTAAGCTCAGTCGTTTTTGTACAGAAATGAGAAGCTTCGTTAAAGAATATATAATACAAATGAAAGAAAAGTTGATGTATTATAAGAGTTATACAGTAAGCAGGAATCATCGTACAAGCTTTGGTTGTGTCTGCTCAAAATCGAAAACCTCAAACATGAGCCGTCTCACATCAGGCTTGCCATACACGGCATAAGAAAGACCGTGGATGGCTTGTTGAACAGATGTTGAGGCAGGGTTTCTTAACCTTCGATTGTGCTCAAATGCATCTTGAACCTGTTCAGAGTAGATTATGAATCCATGGAGATGCTTCTCTCTCAAGTACCTTCCGCAGAATTTGTTCATAAGAAGTCGACGGTGTCTCTCTTGTAGCCACTTTCCGGGTGCATCCAGATGCTTCATCAGTATCCTCTCTGCCATTACAAGATCCTAAAAACAAATGACAACATATATCATCTAATTTGTCGGAGATATGCCTTCACTTAAGAAAACCATTAGTTTAAGGAAAACGTGGTTTCCAACATTCTTCTCTCGCCATTTACAGGAGTTCACGATCACCTTACCTGGATCTTTTGGCCAACATATTCCAGTCGCTCGTAGCAAAATCGAGGATGTTCAAATTTGTGTTTTGATGGATGCAGGAAACAAAGCTGTCATAGTGCGAGAGATAAATAATGCATCAGAGCAGAAGTGGACAGATAAATTCTTCATATGACAAAGTTAATCTACTACATGACTCGTGCAGTTGAGGTAAATGACTTTAGAAAAAAAATCTAACTTGAATTAACGGTACTCAAAACTAACTACAATTCATTCCACTTCATCAATGAAACAGAAACTGGGTGCCTGAAATACATTGTTACATGCGATACAGTTTGTATGTGTCAGGTGTGTAGTTGCAGAAAAATATTTATTTGGAAAATAATGACAAAATAGAAAAATAAAAGAAATAAAGCGCCATGCCTCCGCAAATAAAATTGCTGATTAATTTGAAGAATACAAAATGTGAAGAGTAACACTCAAAACCCCAAAACCCAATTACACTAATACTCTCACTCTTTCTTCCTTGTTTTTTCAACTGTGAAACTATGCAAATAAATGGATTTACACAGGTATGGTTTGCCTTCAGATTTCCGTGAAAATAATGCCACGTGTCATTGCCCAATTCCATTCAATTCATTTGATAAACAAATGGGTCAAGTAATGTTGATTTCTTCCACTAAAAAATGCTTAGATATGGACATGTCACGCTAGTCTTAGAAAAAAGAAGCGGATGACAAAAGGTGTCTTTATCGTGGGTTTTGAAAAAATTCAAGGCACACATTAACAAAACTCCATCTTGGCCTAAATTTTCTTCTCGATGCAGAAAATTAATGAACTTTACTCCACCTTCTCCAAATAAGCTTGAGAAATAATATCGTGAACAAAATAGTAATTCACATCAATATGCTTCGTCCTTTCATGAAACATATGATCTGTTAAGTGAATAACACTTTGGCTATCACAATGGACGAAAATCACCTTAGGGTCCAAACTGAGATATCCAAATAAACCTCTTAACCAAATGACTTCGTTTATCGCCTTAGTAACTACCATGTATTCTGCTTCTGTAGTAGACAGAGCTACAGTAGACTGCAAAGTAGCTTTCCAGCTAATAGCAGTATCTCCAAGAGTAAATACATAGCATGGGGGATGGATCTTCTTTTATCAATATCACCTGCATAATCTGAATTAACATAACCAATACTCCTTCCAAATTCCAAACATGAATTAGTGGTAGCTCCAAATATCTCAAAATCCATTTCACTGCCTGCTAGTTCTCTTTACCAGGATTAGCCATATATTTACAAAAAACACTGACTGCATGTGCAATATCAAGGTAACTACACACCATAGCATACATGAGACTACCAACAGTATTAGCATATGGAACATGTGACATATACTTAATTTCATCATCTGACTGAAGTAACATAGCAGTAGAAAGTCTAAAATGAGCAACAAGCGGAGTACTTATAAGTTTAGCGTTTCTATGCCAAAACGCTCCAAAAGCTTTTCAACAAAACCTTTTTAAGAAAGGTAAAACTTTCCAACAACTCTATCTCTTCGAATCTCTATACCCAGAATTTTCTTCGCTGCTCCTAAATCTTTCATCTCAAATTTACTACTCGATTCTGACTTCAATTTCTTGATTTCAGACATATTCTTGACTGCGATAAGCATATCATCAACATAAAGCAACAAGTACACCAATGAGTCATCTTTAACTTTTCTAAAATACACACAGCTATCATACTAGCTCCTGAAATAGCGGTGACTAACCATGAAGGAATCAAAGCTACCAAAGCAAGCAAGGCACAAATAGAGCTATGTTTAACATGTGAAAACACATCAGTATGATAGAACTCTCAAATACTGAGAGATTTTGGATTGACATATTATTAGTGAGTAACTTGGAATCTGTCAAGTTACAGATAATAGGCAGGCAATTTCGAGAGTGCTGCTCACTCCAGCCTAAGGCTCACAGTATTTGCTTAGTCTCTACCTAGTATTTTCCTCCCTATTCCTCCCGATCATTACATTATTTATACTGACTGACTTCTTACGTCAGCCATGCAACCAACTCACCTATTCTCTCCCCTCCCATGTGCACGCAATACCCAACTATAACAGAAAGTGGTACCTTACTCCCTTCTAGAATAATAGGGGGTCTAACACATTAAAGTCAACTCCATGTGCTTGATTATAGCCCTTGTCAACTAACCGTGCCTTGTACTTTGTATCTTTAACACCTAGAATGCCATATTTCTTCTTGAAGACCCATTTGCAACCAACTATATTCTTGTCTTTTGGTGGCCTGACCAAATCCCAAGTTTCATTCTTATGGAGAGACTCCACGTCTACCTGCATAGCGATTAGCCACTCAGTTGAATCATCACAAAAAATAGCTTCTGAATACGAGGAAGGTTCACCAATATCATCAATTTTTTGTGCCACTGCCAAAGCATATGCAACATAATATGTATCAACCAATCTTTGAGGTATTTTTCTCTCCCTTCTTGGCCTATGTGCAGGGATAGAATGCTCCCCTTGTGAGATCTCAATAGGAGCAGGCAACTGAACTTGGTCTTGCTTTGAAACACCATCTTTTAAAGGCAAATTCTCCACCTCAACTTCCGTACACTTTTAAGAATTTTTCACACTAGTTTCAAAAGCACTAGGATTGCTTGGGTGACGCATAGCAGACTTATCAAATACAACATCCCTACTGATTATAGCTTTGGATGTCTTAGGATCAAAAAACCAAGTTTTATATCCCTTTACAGTAGCCAATGAAAATGCCATTTTTAGATTTGGGCTCCAGTTTACCATCATTAACATGAACATAAACTAGGCAACCAAATACCCTCAAATCAAAGTAGTCAACAAGTTTTTTGGACCACAATTCTTCAGGAGTTTTACAATCAATAGTTGTAGGCAGAAAACGATTCACCAAGTAGCAAGCTGTAGAAGCTGCCCCTGCCCAGAAATCTTTTGATAGGCCTGAATTAGATAGCATGCAGTAAGCTTTTTCTAACAGAGTACTATTCATGCGCTCGGCTACACCATTCTATTGTGGGGTCCCTCTAACTATGAGATGTCTGTCCATAACTTCATCTTTACAGAACTTATTAAATTCACTGTTGCAGAACTCCAGCTCATTATCAGTGCGAAGACGTTTTATTTTCTTGTTTGTTTGCTTTTCCACCAAAACCTTCCATTGCTTAAAAGGTAGAAAACACATTATTCTTGTGTTCCGAAAAATAGAACCATACCTTTTTGGAGCGATCATCAACGAAGGTAAGCATATATCGAGCATCACCTTTAGAAGGAACATGAGCAGGCCCCCAGATATCTGAATGAATATAATCCAGAGTACCTTCAGTCTTATGGACTGCAGTACTAAAACTGACTCTTTTTTGTTGCCGAAAATGCAGTGCTCACAAAAATCTAACTTTATTGTACTCTAAACACTTAAAATACCCTTATTGCTTAAAATATCCAGACCTCTTTGACTCATGTGTCTGTCTTCATATGCCACAATTTAGTGACATCAAAATCTGACACAGTAGATGAAGAGATGGTAGTTGAATTTGTAACAACAGATCCTTACAACACATGTAATCTACCAATTTGTCTCAAACCCTTCATCACAACAAGAGCACCTTTAAGAAGTTTCAAAACCCTATTTCCACCAGTAAATTCACAACCAAAATCTTCTAATGTACTTAGAGAAATAAGATTTTTCTTTAAGTCAGGAACATTTCGAACTTCAGTAAATGTTCTCACCACACCATCATCATTCTGATTTTGACTGTGTCAATTCTAGCAATCTCACAAGGGTAGTTATTAGCCATCAAAACAACTTTACCTTGAATAGGTTTGTAGGTAGAGAACAAATCCTTATTGTGGCATATATCAAAAATGCAAGCAGAATCCAAAATCCTCCTTTGTGTAGATTTGGCACCATCTCTGCTTACTGAGAAAACATCACAAGCTCCTTCTTTAACAACACTGGCTTCGACAGGGTTTTCTTCATTTTTCTGATCTTTATTTTGCTGCTTGTTCTTTAATTCTTCAATTTATAGTAGTCTGACTTAATGTGCCCCTTTTTCTTGCAACAATTACAAACAAAGATTCCTATATCTAGATTTGGATCTAGACCTTGGTTTTTGGCCGCTTGAAGAACCGTTATCTGTTGACCTTCCTCTAACGCGTAGACCTTTTTCCAGACTATCATTTCTACTTGTTCCAAGCTCTTTATCAATAAGTTCCTTTGAAGACAAAGTTGCCTTAACATCCTCTAACTTTAGAGTTTGCTGAATATAAATCAAAGTATTTCTAAAGTGCTTGTAGGACAAAGGAAGTGAGCGAAGCAACATAAGAGCTTGATCTTCATCTTCATAAGGAATCTCCATATTTTCTAAATCCATTAGAATGGTGGAGAATTCGTCAATGTTAGATTTGATAAGTGCACTTTCGGCCATACTGAGTGTATACAGTCAATGCTTAGCTACCAGTTTGGTGGTCAAATTCTATAAGTTGTGCAAGAGAAGATTGCCAAAGACCTATGGAACCAACTTGAGATTTTGTAAGACTTCGTTTGACAAGTATAACTAAATGGTAGCAAGGGCTTTATCATCCATCTCCTGCTTCTTTGCCTCATCCATGATAGTGGGTAATTTATCTTTACCCAACAGTGCCTGATGAAGACCGTTTTGAATCAAGATCACATGCTTCTTGACTTGCCACATGGTGAAACTCATATTACGGTCAAATTTTCCAATATCAAATTCTGTCGTTGCCATGACAAATCCCAAATAAATATGGTAGCAGCCCTGATACCACTTGTTAGGTGTTTAGTTGCAGAAAAAATATTTATTAGAGAATAATAACAACAAAATAGAAAAATAAAGAGACACAACTATTTATGTGGTTTGGTGGAGTGCCTACGTCCACGGGCGAGGGAAGAATAAAATTCACTAATTAATTTGAAGAATACAAAATGTGGAGAGTAACACTCAAAACCCAATTACACTATTTTACTCTCTCACCTTCTTCCTTGTCCTCTGTGAAATCATACAAATAAATGGGTTTTGTATAGGTATGGTTTGGCTTCAAAATTTGGTGAGAATAATGTCACGTTTCATTGCCCAATTCCATTAACTTGATAAACAAGTGAGCCAAGTGGTGATTTCTTCCACTAAAAAATGGTTGGATATAGACATGCCACGCAAGTCTAAGAAGAAAGAATGGTATCAAATTTGTTAATGTTTGCCTTGAATTTTTTCAAAACCCATGATAAAGACATCATGTTTACCATTCTTTCTTTTTAGACTTGTGTGACATGTCCATATCTAAGCATTTTTTAAGTGGAAGAAATCACCATTACTTGGCACACTTGTCTATCAAGTGAATTGAATGGAATTGGGCAATGAAATGTGGCATTATCTCGCCAAAGTTTGAAGCCAAACCATACCTATATAAACCCATTTATTTGCATAGTTTCACAGAAGAGAAACAAGGAAGAAAGAGTGAGAGTAAAATAGTGTAATTAGGTTTTGGGGTTTTGAGTGTTACTCTCCACATTCTGTATTCTTCAAATTAATTAGTGAATTTTATTCTGCCCTCACTTGTGGACGTAGGCATTGCACCAAACCACCTAAATAGTTGTGTGTCTCTTTATTTTTTTTATTCCTCTATTTTGTCGTTATTATTCCCAAAAAAATATTCTTCTGCAACTAAACACCTAACAATATGGTCAACTATCTATCTCAGACTTTCGGCATGAAATCCTCTGTCCCTAAATTTGAGTACCAACCCTGCCCCATTAAATCCAAGTCATCCATTTATGTGGGTCCCACATAAATGGATGGCTTGAATTTAATGAGACAAAGTTGGTACACAAATTTGGGTACAGAGGATCTGTCCCCCAGACTTTCTCGTCTAACCTAATGGATTCAGTTATGCGCAATACAATTTATATGGATCATTCTACTAGGTCGTTATACAAGTTGCTAACTATATGCTCAACCATTTCTATTCTTTACTAACACACACAATACTCCAGTCTACAAAAAACTGCTGCTCTATAGGACAGCAGAATCGTACTTTGGTCTTAGATGAATTTTATCCATAAACAGAACTGATAATATATCCACAAAGGACATAACATGAATGGCATTATGGATATATGCAAGTATGCATCCCAGCATACAAAAGTTGAATATACAAACACATATAATGCCATATCAAGGACACAGAAAGGAGGTACCTGTAACCCAAGTCCAAGTTCGATGTTCCTGGCTTCAGTGATATCTGGAATTCTATCTGTCATTGCTAAAGGGTACCCTAGCCTTTGCATAACCTGAGGTTTGCTGTCAAAATCCCATAAATTTCCTCGGAATCGGTGCATGCCTGGAGGCACACAAGCCCTAAAGAGCCTTGGATGCACAAAGAGGGCATCTTCTGGAGGCTGAAAATGCAAAGAATATTACAGAAATAATATACAGACTCATTTATCTAATCTGCCGGTAAGATAATATATATACGGTTAAAAGTGGGAACAAGGAATCAACAACTATCTCCTTCAGAACTTATACAAACATGTCCATAAAAACACTTTATTTCTGTCCTTTATTTTAAATGTATAAGTGATAATAATCCGATAAAAAGAGTGAACAAAGAAATAAAGCTTGCCTTATAAGCAGCAACGTCTTGCCAACTAAGCCGATTGCCTTCAAACTCTACAGAAACATAATCTACATCTTCAAGTTGTCTCCTCAATTTGGGTTGGCAATCCTCAGCTTCTGGGTCCATCCCAAACACTTCAAAAAGGACACGATATACCTCAGGCATGCCAAAACATAAATATATTGCCCCAAATAAAGCCCAGAAGACTGACCTGTCATAAAAAGAAAAACTTAATGCACAGTGTAATACATACTGCAATGACGACTTACAAGTGAAAACAAAAATATAGTGTACCAGGAAGCTAATAAATTGTAAGCCATTATGAACAGGTGAAATCCATTAACCACATCAGGCATTCAGAATCCACTGGAGGAGATCATCAAATTTAAAGGAATGATTTGGTTTGAATCAGGAAGCTGATACATAGTATTATCAACAAATATGGGTCCCAACCCAAGCCACTCTATTCAAATATTAATAGATGTCCCAGAATGGGATCAATACCTTCTTCTGTTCTGGTGTGAAATATGTCTTTGTCCAGGAACATAAGAAAAAGTTAAATTGACACGTATTGGCTCTGCACAACATCCTACCGATTTAATTTTAAGGATCTTAATCAACGCAACTATAATTTATTCAACGTACATCATCCCAACAAGTCCTTGGCCGCCAAATTTCTACTCAACTCTACTTCTGATGTCAACCTTATCAAATATATAAACTTCATAGCAAATCATGTTCTTCCCATTTAAACATCATCATGATATTATCACTTGCCTGTGGATGAAACATAAATGACAAAATTACAGTTTCAACTTTCAACGATCTGTGTTACCAATGCATCATTATATGGAATAGGTTAGTATCCCCTAGCTATACCATATACTATCCATGTTATTGATGCTTGGTGCAATGTTAAATATTCGTTTTGGTTGCACTCAAATCCCAATAGGCTATCAATTCACCACTAAATACAGTGGTTCAAATTCGTATTTTAACCCCAGACCACAATAAACTATGACATAGGGTTCCCAGCATGAGTATGTTCCTCTTTTGCTCCCCAATCGTCGAAATATAATGCTCATGTAAAAATAAAAGCATCATTGTGTCCTCATGCTTCCTGCAGCTGAGAAATCTCAATTAAGATCTTTCATCCAGATGCACAGCCATATGCATATGTATTAATCATTCACATTGTCAGCACTAAACCAAGAATAACACTTCCCAGGTCGATATCATCATCCTTTCTCTCTCCATTTGTCTAAATTAATGGACCAACAATGTAGGAAAGATATTAAGACTACCACATTAAGAGAAACAATCTTCATCCATAAACCACAATTAAGAGGAGAAATTACCCATGTTACCAAACTTCAGAACGAAACTAGAAATAAAAGTTAGACAAAACATAATTGAGAAGCAGAACCACACTCACTTCACTATCGGTTCACGATCCTTCCTCACCAACTTGTCCATATCATCATAAGGGAATATCAAATTCTGCAAACTGGCAGCTTTAATCCATTTGGGCAAATTCCTCTTACCAATCAACCCAAACACTCTTTCTCTCACAGGTCCCGGAGACTCCCTCGGATACCTCTGCAAGAAAAACTCGCACAACGCCAATTCCAACACATACTGACCCAAGAACCAAAGCCTAGAATGCGCAGACCTCACGTGCCTCGCATTAGTCCTCTCACAGCTCGGATGCTGAAACGCCATATACAACAACGTATCGAACTGTTTCGCAGGATTATCATCCCCCAATCTCTCCGACGGTTCTAGAGGGTACCCTAATGCTTGTTTGGCCTCGAGCAAGTACTCGTCGATCCAAGTCTTGTCAGCATTGTTGAGGCGGGAAGAGGGCAAGCAAGAGCTCAATAGAGGAAACTGTTTGAGCGACAGTTGTGGGCTGTTAAGAAACCTGTCAGTGAGCCTCTTGTCGTCGAGCGGAGGGCGTAGTATGAACCTTTTGGGTGGCAATCTTCTCTTGGGAGAGGTTATCTTTTTGCGCTCTTGAAGCTCTTTGAGCAGTCTCTGTGGGCTGTTCTGGGGTAGCTCCTGTGGATCAATGGCGACAGAGAGAACCCGGAAATGATTGGGGACTAAATGGCTTTTGAGATGCAACTGGAGAGGAAACGGAGAGAAAGAGGATGCAAACGATAGGTCGGAGGGTCTCGGGAGCTGTGAGAAAGAAGAAGAGAGCTCCATAAGTGGGAGGTCTCAGAGAATTGAAGATATTTGATGGAAGTCCTGTGTTACAAATTGATTACATGAAAAAACGTGGAAGGCAGTGGAGAGGGGTTTAGAGGTTGGGGTTTTTGCTTTGGGGAGGAGCTAACGGTTGATTTGGATGGATAAGGCCAACACAATTGGAAAGATGATATTTTTGGAACTTTGGCTTAAACATCAAAACGCTACGTCGTCTGATATTTATATACAATTGATTATGTTTGCTGGGCTGAAGCTTCCTAGGGTGGGATATAATAAAATCTCTTAAAAATATATATATATATTTACTAATAAATAAGTCTTTAATATTTTATTATTTATAAATTAATCTTAAACTTACCATTTATTTTTATTTAAACAAATTTTAAGAATAAATCCTTAAAAGATCTTATGTTGTGTAAATAAAATTTCCTTATTATAATATGAGTCTACTACTAAATTTTGTCAAAATAAAACTTGTTGTGTCAACGTATAATTTTTATTTAAGATGGAAATAATTTTTTACTTCTAAATTTATTTAAATTTACGTTAAAAAATTTAAGATAAGTTTGCCTATTCACCAATACACACATCAAATAATTTACTATAAGAATAACAATTGTTAGCTCAATGCTTTTAAATTAATGATTTTGATGATAACATTCAATAATATTTCAAAGTTAGTTATATTTCAAAATTCTAATATATTTGGATTATTTCATATAAGAGAACGACTTTATAAAAGTTGGGTATTCCTTTAAAATAAAAAGATAAGCGTTTAATAATCCTTATGTTGCAGAAACCATTTTAACAACCTCGTTAACATGATAAGAAACAGTTCCACAAAATATAGAATGGTTATCTTTTCTGTATAGTTGAAGGATCCTTCTGTTTGCCTAATTTGATAATCAATCTCTAAACACAGTCAAAAGATTATTCCAACAATCATATATTTGAAGATTATGTCAAAGATAGTGAAGAAGATGTTTTAATAGATTCAAAGTCGATTTAGTCAGTTAATTCATTTTTCAATTAAAGCAGTTGTAGGGAATTCTTATTTAAGGGATAACCACTGGATTCGAAAATACTTCATATTTCAAAAACACATCAGATTTAAAAAACACATAAGTAGCGTTAGCACTTGCTCTCGAAAAGTTACACTTTATACTCTTTGTGCTTTTGAAAGTGGATGCAATCTATTAAGAGAGAGATTAATATTCATTAAAGCTCATATTAAGCAAATCTTATTTTCATTTGTTGAGAGTTTAAAGAGATTTATTAAATATTACTAGTGTGGAAGGTCAAAGAACCTTGATGAAGATGTACTTGTGAGCTTGAAAAAGCTCGCCAAATTACTACTTAGAGATTATTAGTAAAATACTCAAGTTAGATACTTTGAGACTAGACGTAGGCTTCGTTATAAGTCAAACCAATATAAATTGATTGTGTCTTTCTCTCTGTTTCCTTAATTTTTAAATTTTTGTGTTATAGTCATTGTTGTTTTCAATTTGCAAGAGGTTTCTTTCATTTTAAATTTTCATAGGTTCCTTTCATTTAAAAGGTTAACAGACTCCTATCGTTGATAAGAATTGGTATCAACTTGAAAAATTTTCAAGTCACACACAATTTACCCCCTTTTTGCATGTGTTTGCTTTATCATTTGGTATTAGAGTGAGGTTTCACATTTATTGTGTTTTGCAGCACGTAATAGATCATGACAAACAACTTAAGAAGTCTTGAAAGACAATTTGTCATAAAGTCTACTTATTTTAATAGAAACAAATATTTCTATTGGAAGAAAAGAATGACAATTTATCTTCAATTTGTGGATATTGAAGTTTGGCAAGCTATCAAAATGAGATTTACATCTCCTGCTACTAATGATGTAGAATTATGGATTGATGCTGATAGAAGAAATACACAGTTGAATGCTAAAGCAAGACATCATTAGATTTGTGCACTCTCTCCAGAAGTATATGAAAAGATATCCTACTATTCTATAGTAAAGGAAATGTGGGACAAACTTCAGGTTATCTTTGAAGGAACAAATGAGGTAAAGAAACATAGGATAAGTCTTTTAATATATCAATATGAAACTATTAGCATGAAATTGGGAGAAACTATAGACAAATGGATGATTTAACATCATCATCATAGCCTTGAAGAATTTGGGAAAGATATATCTTAATGATGAGCTCGTAATAAAGATCTTAAGGTCACTACCAAAGGAATGGAGACCCAAAGTGTCAGCTTTAGAAATTACAAAGGATCTAAACACTATTTTACTTGATTGGTGAAGAGGAAACTTGATGATCCATGAGACAAAGCTTAGATGAGATGAAGGATCTTCTTATAGAAGAGGAATGACTCTGAAAGCTGCTGATGAATCAGCTCCATCCAACAGTGATGAAAGCGACATTGAGTTGTAGATAGATGAAGATGATGAATTCAATTTTAAGGTTATAAAATATGCATGTTTCTACAAAAATAAGCTGATAAAGAAAACAAAAGGAAATAATAAAATTAGAAACAGTAGGTTCCTATCAAAACGTAGTGACAACAGTAGCAATACACATAACACTCAAATTATATGTTATCACTGCAAGAAGCCTAAACACACCATACCAGGATGTCCCCTTCTTCTTCAAAAGGACAAAACTAAAAATAGAAGACCCACAAAGCAAGCCATGACTGCAGCTTGGTCTGATGAAGATTTTGAAATTTTTGATGAAGAAGAGTTTAAAGAAGTAAGCAATGTTTGTCTTATGGTTGATTCAGGAGAAGATGAGGTATATTTTTCTAACTTTGATATTGAATTTGATGAATTACGTAGTGCATATCATGAACTGTATGCTCAGTATAGGAAGTTAACTGTGCAATATTTCAAAGAAGTTGAGAAGTCTAAAAATAATGATGTTTCTTTGAAAAATAAATCTAATTTATTAGAATAAACGAATAAGAACCTATTGTCTAATAATATATATTTTTGAAAATGATTATAAGCAAAAGGTATCCGGAAAAGAATTTTTGGAAGAAAAAGTGACTTAGTTAGAAAATGCATTGCTTGAGAATGATTACGGAAAAGTAAAACAATTAAAAGAAAATGTTGTTATACTGGAGCTTGAAAAGAGAAATTTGTTGAAAAAAATTATATCTTTGAAAAAGGAGCTTGCTAATTATGTTGATGGAAAGAATAATCTTGATGCATTACTTGGTAATGGTAAAGGTCTCCCCTCCTAATAAAAATTTCGTCCCGAAATTTCATACCTGTCTGATCGAACAAATGAGGGTACTGCCTCCTCATGTGCTCCTCCGTCTCCCAAGTTGCCTCCTCAGATGAGTGGTTCTTCCAAAGGACTT
>JANIPM010000231.1:64926774-64942526 GCA_027478405.1 Erythroxylum cassinoides
ATAATTTATATCCATAAATTAAGGTTAGTGTCTAGCAACAAATCATAATCATTCAAATATTTAAGAATATTAAAGTAGTTTTAACTAACCTTTTCTTGCATGATTTTTATATAATTTAATCATTTCATCACATAATATTCTGATTAGACATAATGTATAGATTTTTGACTCGAATCATATTAATTGTCCACTATTACTAGTTGATTATATTAATAACTTTGTAAAAATATTTTATAAAGTATCATCTCACCCTAGTCAAAGATTTTTTGAATCAATAGTAATTGAAAATAATATAATATTTTCCTTAATCACTTTAGGATAATGAATCATATATTGATTACTCAACTACATTCATATTGTTCATGCTATATCAAGTGACCACCAATTGAGTTATTATTGGTTAGAATAGGTCATGAGTAATGTTAAAACATAATAATGATTATATGAGATACTTTAGAGATATTAATATACTTTAAAGATATCAAGTCAAAAGATCATTTATACAATTATCATAATGAGAATCTTCATAAACATACGAGTAATATTTCAAATGGAATTTTCATATAAGGTCAATTTATTAAACTTGTTCTTTAACAAGTAGGAATGTCAATTTTGGCTCGACTATGCCCGATTGTGACCCGATTAATTGGGCCACAGGCGAGTCATAGGGCAAAATTGTTCGACTCTACCACGCTATGAGCTGAGGTCAGGTCGAGCATGGACCAACCTGACTAGGTTAGTGGCTTGACTGGAACGTAAAAAATGACGCCATTTTTTAATTCGTTTTAAAAATATATAGGGTTGGGCCACCCAATTCCTATCCCGGCCCGACCCATTGACATCCTGATTAACATGTATCTGCATATTTGTTTAAATATATCCGTACTTTAGTTTATGATATTGACTGGTTCTTTTACAAGGAAAAACATAATATTTTTATGTTTTATTAATACTCAATTTTAATAGAACAATGATTAAGAACAATTTATGGATAATGTAAAAATGCAATATGAAGATCATAATTATGATCTTATCATAATTTCATTTGTAATGTACATTTGTCTCATAAATTTTATGATATACATCTAAATATGTACTAGATAAAGAATGTTTTTAAATAAATATATTAGCAAACTACAACAATTGATTGGTTGCAGAGCATAAATCAACAATCTCATACTTGCACTAAGACAATCGTTTAAGCATCTTATAGAATATCACCATATGATGATGATACTATTATTGGGATAATAGTTTAATAAAAGAATTCTACAAGATTGTCTATAGTGAGCACCTATTTAAATGTTACAGTTTTCTTCTCCATTATCATTGTAATCAAGAATAACTGGTTAAATACATATTTAGATTTTTTTTATAAGACCTTAGCTCCTTTTGCATACTCAATAACTATAATGTTTTATAGTACCTTACTATTTTAAATAATGTAAGGAATTATACCAAGGTAGAAACAACTTTATGGCCAAGTTGACGTTGACAAACTTCTGTATTTAGAGGCCCATGATGTAGGACGTTTTATATTGCAAGGATCTCTTTGATTTTATTGATGTGGACAAATGTGTGAAGGACGTTGTTCCTTCAAAATATGAGAAGATGTCAGATAGAGAATAAGAGAAGATAAAGCAGAAAACTCAGGGCATGATTCGACAATGGATTGATATCAATATATTCAACCATGTGTCACAATAAACGGATCCTTTTAAGTTATGGAAAAAGCTAGAAGGACTTCAAGAACGGGAGATTGCCCATAACAAGGTCTCTTTGATTAAAAAGTTTGTAAACTTGAAGCTTAAAACTAGGAAATTTGTCTTAGAGCGTCTGAGTAATTTCTAGGATATAATCAACAAGCTTACAATAATGAAGATTATTCTTGATGACAAGTTTCAAGTCTTGTTCTTGTTGAGTTCGCTACCGAATAATTGGAAGGCACTGGTGGTGACAATAAGCAATTTAGCTTGTGAAAGTGTGTTTTCTTTAGATGTAATTAAAGAGAGTATGTTCAATAAAAAAACAGAAGAAAAAAAGATGAAAGTTGACAACATATAGGCTTTCTTGGCAAAAGCAAGGGAAGGAGCAAGAGCAGAGTTCCCAAAGGATGTGAGAAGTTTAAGAACCGATCAAAGTCTAGAAGTGACAAAAGCTTAAAAACACACCACTATTGCCAAAATCTAGGACACATTAAAAGTTTTTATTATAAGTGGAAGAGGAATCATAAAAAGCAAGATTATCAAAATAATGAAGTTGATATGAATATAGCTACAACGACTTCAAGAATGGATGATGAGGTGTCCCTAGTTTATGCTGCAAGTGAATGTTTCCATATCAATAGTTCAACTTTCTGAGTGTTTGATTGACATTAGAACTTCATATTATTGTATTCAATACTTCTCAAATTATGAGAAGGAAGACTTTGGGACCTTAACTTTTTTTAAAAAAATTATTTTATCATGCAAGTGCTAACGATGGCATGTTATGACTTCACCATAAACCTATTTTTACCTGATCGAAGGAAAGTTTGTTCCCTTTCCTTCTTACTTCGGAATGTAATACTCGAATGCAAAAATTTGGGTTCTTAATAGGGAACACTTGGTAAGCTATAACAAAAGAAGGCATATCATTCTTGAATTTGCAATTATTACATTTTCATCATGCATTGAATAAATCTTTGATAATATATAGTTTATAAATTTTATGACCTTGATATATTATTTAGTAAATTAACAAAATTAATTAAAAATTTATGATCTTAATATATCATTTAGTAAATTAGGTAAAGAATTTAATTAAATTGATAGTAAGAATCTCAATTCCTCATTGTAATATTTAAGTATCTCAATTTATCACTATAATATTTAAGTGTCTAAAAGAGTTTTTATAAAAAAATAAACTATGAGTTGGTTCTAATTACTTGTTAGTCTCGTGAATTCTTGGACCACCTCTAAAGAATTGATATTCATTATTTAAGCATTGTGGAGGGGTCACGCCATCTACTAACTGCAATCTGATAGGTTCTGTTTATATCTTAGTGCCAAAATGGCAAGCATAAATCGCTAGACTTGCAATATGAGGATTGGGAATGAGGCATATCCTTTTTATTAGTCCACAACTTTTACTTTTCCTCTCCACCTTTGTCTTCATCCTACTAAGCCTAGTCCTTTTTACATTTAAGCAACAGGAAATGAAGATGGGTACCTTTGTGGACATGAATAGTTTCCAGGTGGATAATATAGGAACAGACAAGAGGCCTGACATTGGAAGTTTACCAAGTGCTCATTGTTGTTTCTGAGGCTGAAAATGGATTCTATACTGTAACTAAACATTAATGGAGTTAGAGAAACGAAAGCTTGAGCTCTTATTATTGCTCAATATAATTTCCAACGAAGCATCGGGTAGTAGATAGATATGCTCATTCACCACACCCAGCTCCATCTGAATTCCTCTCTGCTTTGGCTTGTCATCCCTGATTAAGACATGATCATTTAGGCATCCCTCTATTATCTGCAGTCGTACAACTTGGTCACAAAGAACCTGTGCCCACAAGTACTAGTAACATGGCCGCCAAAAGGACGGAGCTTCTGTCCTCTGCCATGAAGAGAAATAGCGAATGGTTCGATACCTATCTTTTCTATTTTATCATTTTCTTCATAAAGAGTTGCAGGTTCTTGTTATTTATTCTATCTTTTTTTTTTACTTAAATAACAGATGTCCAACCGTGAACTTTTACAGGATTGTCTCCCAGGAAATACCCAGCGACGTCACAGTTCATGCTGGAGGAGCTTCTTTTAAATTGCATAAGGTGTAAGTCAAACCTGACTACTGTTTCCTGTTATACTTAACCACTATGAACTTGAAGAACAAATAGCAATATATATATTGTAGTAAATTTTGAGTTGTCTTTTAGTTTGTATTCCCAACTTCCATCAAGGAGCAATACTACAGTTTTTGGAGAATCTTAGTCTCATAGTAGTTTAGTCTCATAGTAGTTTGTGTTTGATGACTCGTTAATTCTGCTCCTGCTTGGTTTGAAGTTCCCACTGGTCTCAAAGTGTGGATACATAAGGAAAGTGGTATCAGAATCTAGTGATGCTGATCTCTCTGAGATCCAAATTCCAAATATCCCTGGTGGAGCAGAGGCATTTGAACTTGCAGCCAAGTTCTCCTATGGAATCAACTTCGAAATGAGTATAGAAAACGTTGCCATGCTTCGATGTGTGGCAGAGTTTCTAGAGATGACAGAGGACTACGCAGTTGGGAATTTAGTCGCAAGAAGTGAAGCATATTTGAATGAAGTTGCACTTAAGAGCCTTGCTGGTGCAGTTTCCATCTTGCATCTATCAGAAAACCTCCTTCCTCTGGCTGAGAAAGTAAAATTGATAAGCAGATGCATAGATGCAGTTGCCTTTATAGCCTGCGAAGAAAGCCAATTCTCTACAACAGGTAGGTCAGATAGTGGAATTGAGGGCGTAATTTCTTCGACGGTTTGTCAGCCAAAGACAGTTGTTGATTGGTGGGCTGAAGACTTGACAGTTCTCAGGATTGATATCTTCCAAAGAGTTCTGACAGCTATGATGGCAAGAGGGTTTAAACAGTATGACCTTGGGCCTATTTTAATGCTCTATGCACAGAAAGCTCTACGAGGTTTGGTGAGATATCAACCTGAAATACTTGGTTTGACGATTCTGTCTCATATGGTTAACGTGTTCATAATCTTTCTTTCTGGAACAGGAAACACTTGGTAAGGGAAGGAACAAGATTGAACTACATAAAGAACATGAGAAGAGAGTTGTCTTAGAGACAATAGTCAGTCTTCTTCCAAGAGGGAGGAATGCTTTGTCTGTTAGTTTCCTTTCCATGTTACTCCGAGCTTCAATATTCCTGGAGACAACGGTTGCTTGCCGGCTTGATCTGGAGAAGAGAATGGCCTTACAATTAGGACAAGCTGTCCTGGACGATCTGTTGATCCCTTCATACTCATTCACAGGAGATACATTGTTTGATGTAGACACAGTTCATAGCATAATGATTAATTACCTTCAATATGAAGCAGAAGGGAGCAAATACGGGTATCAAACAGATAATGAGTTTGTTTCACCGTTGCCTAGTGATATGGAACGAATTGGGAAGTTGATGGAAAACTACCTAGCTGAAATAGCTTCTGATCGTAACTTATCTGTTGCAAAATTCATTGGTCTTGCTGAACTTGTACCAGAACAATCAAGGGTAACAGATGATGGAATGTACAGAGCCGTAGATATCTACCTCAAGGTGCACTCTTCCTCATTAACTTCTTATGTAGTTCAAATCTCGCAGTATGTTCTATTAGAATACTGAAATTCATCGAGTGTTGCTATGATGAATCCTTTAAACCAGAATCTGTTAAAGCAGCTTTTTCAAGCTATAGGATAGTTAATGGAAAACCAAGAGTAGTAACCCATATAGCGATAATCACGATTGTTCTTTTATTGGATTTCCTTATCATAAGTTCGCATTTTGATCAATAGGCTCATCCTGCTTTAACCGATTTGGAGAGGAAGAAAGTCTGCAGTTTAATGGATTGCCAAAAACTATCTCGAGAGGCCTGTGCTCATGCTGCTCAAAATGATCGCCTTCCTGTTCAAACTGTTGTTCAAGTGCTTTATTACGAGCAACATCGCCTTAGAGATGCTAGGAATGGTGGTTTCACGGGTGGAGATTCCCCTGTTCTTCCTTCTAAACTCAGCTTATGTCCCAATGACACAGTTTCTGATGAACTTTCAAGTTTGAAAAGAGAGAACCAAGACCTGAAATTGGAACTAGTTAAAATGAAGATGAAGTTGAGAGAAATTGAAAGATATACAAATAGATCAGCTATAGGCAGCCCAATGCCAGCTTCTGATAAACCCCCTTTGCCTCGAAAATCATTCATAAACTCAGTCTCGAAAAAGCTTGGTAAGCTTTATCCTTTCGCACGTGCTGATGGAGTCACACCCTCCAATTCCAAAACCAAAACAAGGCCAAGCAAGGATCGGCGGCATTCCATATCCTGATAAATAGGTATATTTCTGAAATTTGGGAGGTTCTTTCTGAACAATTCATCCTTTCACATCAGCTGTTGTCTGTTTCAAATCATATATACCTCTCTATATCTCCTTCTCTTGTAAGATATCACTGTATATAATAGTCTCATTACATATTCTATGTGATGTCTAATCCAGAGATTGATGAATTAGAGAACTTGAATAGTTTTAGGGTCTCACCCATCAGATTGACTCCAGTTAATGGTAACTAGTCCAATGCTACAAGAATTACCCGATGAAGACTGCTTCCATATTGATTTCTGATGACAAGAATCCCTACTCAAGCAAATTTTATATTTTTCCCACTTCTGAATCATGAACACCAAAGTGTCTTAAGAATACTCAAGGGGCCGGCCAGCTAGCAGTAACGCTTTATTCTTGGTAATCCGTGAGTAGGAGGTATGTAGTTTCTTAACTTTCATGCATGAATGCCTATGGTGGATCCATACCCCTGTAAGGCTAGGCACATATCACTCTTACTCAATAGGCCTGGAATCTAACATTGCGCCACAGCCGACAAACACATCGACACCTGCTACTTCTATTGGACAGTGGAAGTTATCAGCCACAGACTGTTCTTTAAAAAAGCTAAACTGGTTATTTTTAAAGGTCCCTCTGGACTCTTTTGGTCTATAAAGGCAGCCATGTCTCTCGTGCATCTAAAAAGAAGCGTTAGGTATCTGTCGGCCCTCACTGACTTATATTCCATTTTGCTGCTCCTGTTTCACAAGTTAATATTTCGGTGCACTTCCAGTAAGACATACCAGTTAATAACAGAGTAAAAGTGGCTTTGTAGGATCTACTTAAATCCAGGGAACGTGTGCAGAAGTATATAAAGATCCGTATTGATATCGGAGAAAATGTGATACAAACTAAATAAATGGTTTCAAAATTCTAACCCCAATTACAATTTTCATACTGATAGAAGTCGAAGTGATCATGCCGGATACAACCGGGTCTTTTCTACTTTTGCGAACGAAATAATATATGAAGTTATTAGCATGATGTTAAATGCTTAGTTCATCTATCATCATACTTGTTCAAGATTGAACCTTTGGCTCTTTCAATCAACAAAGCTTTCAGTGGGTTAGTCTAGTTCTGTTGAGGACTATATAGATGCTGGCAAGCTTTAGAAAATTGTGAATATTTAGCTGATGATTTGAAAGCATGTCAGTATTATATTTAGATGATTAAGTACGTTAAGAAAGTTCATAAAAGATGCAAGTCGAGCATTCCCATTTACTGATTAGATTGTAATTGGCTTTCAAGCAATGGGGCCACGAATCATACCCTTTTGGATAAAGGTTATCTTTACACAAGACACGCATCAAACAAGTAACTAAGCAGGAAAAAAGAAAAAGATCCGAACATCAATTACGGAACTAGTGGATGGGAACAAGTCCAAAAAGTCCTCATCACATTAGAGTAAGGCAGATATTTTCAAGTCAAGTTGAGACTCAAAACTTGGAAAAGCCATGGAGGCTGTTTCAGTCTCTCCTGCGTAAATCGTTCTTCAACACTGTTTTTGCTCCCACCTTGGCACTCCAAGCCTATTTCAGGAATCTGAACGGTTTCTTCTCTAGTTGAATACGTTGTTTGACGGTTTCCTTGAATTGTCCTGTTGATATGGCTTGATCCTGTGGAAGATGAACAAAAGCTTTGCCCTGAATCTGAAGTCCGAGGTGTCTCAGTTTTCTTTCCCCGGCTGTAACTCGTTGGCCCTAGTGTTAGCCTGATCTCACTCTCATTTATGGGGTCTAAAAGTCTGTAGCCGTTTGATTCTGCAACATACTCCTCTGCAGGTCTCTCCAAGTCAAATGTCAGCATCGACTTTTGTTGCATATCATGAGCATTAATAGTATGATTGAAGCTGATGCCTTTCTTCGATTTCCATGTTTCTTCACTCCTCGAATCAGGCCTATAATAACTTTCACTTCTTCTCATCAGAGTCTTCTGTACTTGATATAAACGGTGAAGTTCGTTTACCTGCAACAGAATTTTCAGGCTAAGAATTGCCAATTCGGTTTGAAAATCCGAATATACAAGAGATGGGGAAGAGTTACCTGCTCTCTGAACGTTTCTTCGTGCTTCAACATGGCCATTCTCATGTATTCCTTGTCGCAAGGCTTGAGAAGTTTCTCCATAGAAACTGCTGTTAAACCAACCACTATAGAACCAGATATTTATTGTAACTGGTAATCGAAGAACCCTTCCATGTGCTCAGGAATTCCTCAGGGTCAAATTTAAAGATTGAAGATTTCTCTGCAACTCGCTGTTCACCTGTACAACGAGTAGAAAACGGTAAACACCAACGAGGTCTCTTCTATCGATGATAAGGAGTTCTAGGTACAAAAAGGACTGAAAGGAAAGCAATATTGAACAATTATGCATCTGTAACATCATTCAGCAACTTTGTATAATTTGTCTGTCTGTCAACTTCCCTTTTTTTTTTTCATCTTCTCTTCCTGGGCCACAATCTTAATTCCGGGCACAAAATCCTCTTCCAATACGAAAAATCAACGTTGTATCGTATCATTTCCTTACACTTGCCATATTAAACTTTCAGTGGCAAATTATATGAAACCTCAACACTAAATGCAGTTTAAAGACACAGAAGATCCCTACTCCCTGACCATGAAGAAAAGAAGCAAGGTTCTATTCTTTGCTTGTAATCATATGGCCCTAAATCCTTTTCTTCTACAAGGAGCACGTAATCAGACAAATGAAGAAACTCATCAACAATTAGTAAGTAAACAATAGAGGAGTGCATGGAACAAGTTCTTGGTTGATATCAGTTCGGAGAGCGCTAAGCCATAAAGGCAAAAACATGAAAATGGACAATACCATGAAAATGACACGCTCAACTTATCATATCTTTTCTTCCAAAGATTCTAAGTTTCAGAACACAGAATTCATGGAAAAGTGAATGCAAGAAAAAGATGAAAGATTGATCACCTGTAACAGTTTGAATCGAATCAAAAACTTATGCTTTGAATGTGGAGAAGAAGCACAAGAGAATAGAATCCTTTCCAGAAAAAGGCCAACAGTACTACTACTGGTTGCACCAAATCTTCAACCAGCAACAGCTTGTTTCCTAATGAAAGGCCTTTGCTTTTCACATTCTCAGTCAGTATATACTGCAAAAGAAGGAATAAAATATAGATGAAGAAGAATTTGAGATTCTTTATCTGTTTCTCTTTCTCTCTGACACATACATATGATCACAGAAACCAAAGAAAGGTTGCGTCTGGAGTTAGAGGCATGCCAAACAAATCCCAGTGCATTGGCCAATATCATTCAAGTTTTGTGGAAGAGATGCCCCAGACAAGTCCAGCAATGCAGGCAGCAGATAAAAGAATTTTGGAGAAAACTATAACAGTAACTCTCCTAGACACAACTATTAAACATTAGTTTAATGCTTACAATTGTTGAGGATCACAAGGCCCTACAATGCTTCTGACAATCATCAAAAAGAACAGTTCAGCCTGCTGTAAGGTGAATCACATGCAACAAGCATTCTATATCTCCAATAACTAGTTGTCTCGATTATCTATACAAATATTATGTATTGTAATTAAATATCAGGGGAGCTTATGAAGGTGGCATGAACTGGCCCCGCCGACAATTAGATCTTCACCGTACATTACGTGGGTACCTCACAAAACACTCCAAAAATTCAAAGACTGGCCACGGGATCTAGAATGCAATACTACAGAAATATTCTGATAAGTAAAGCCTCGAGGATCAAGAGCCTTCTGCGCAAGGATACAAGCAAAAATTTAGAAATGGGATCTCCGATGATAGGAGGTTAAGTTCCAAGTCTTTCTAATGTTTAACTTATTGAGTTTGAGACAAATGAATTTTACAGAATTTCATGTATATGGATAAGTTTAAGAGTTCACAATTAAATTGTAAGTAAATTTATCACTTAATTTGAAATTATTTATTTATCAAATAATTGACTAAATCTATTGCTTAATTTTAAATAATTAACTTATCAAATAATTAATTTAATGTTTAAGTAAATTCTATCCACTAATCTTAAAATAATTTGTTGAATATATCTACACGAGGGTCTACTAGAAACAATCTCTTTATTATGTAAGGATAAGGTTACGTACTATCAGACCTCTCCAAATTCTGCTCCACTGCGGAACTTCGGGGTATGATGATGATGATGATATAATGTATGAATTGTTATATATAGTCTAAAGAAATACTTCAAAAAGACTTCTTCTATACCTGGTAAATATGTATAAGATGAGTATGAATCGGTAGACTTTTTAATTGTCAAGCACACAAAAGAAGACCCAACACAATGGTGGTAGCCTTTTAATTGGGCATGTGAATAGGGAGTTAGGAAATTCTATCAGAGCTGGAGTATAACAACAACAAATACAACAAATTGGTCTAGCTAGACAAACAAAATAGAGCTTATCTAAGAAAATATACAGTACACATTAAATGTAGTACTTACACAACAGTATGCTACTAACCTATTTATCACAGAGAGAGAATAATAATGTTGCGTCTGAATCTTTTGTCCAATTTTATAGTGTCTTATTCTGTCTCATGAGTCTCAGTCATTTATTTATGTGGGTCTTACGTGGGTCTTGCATAAATGATCGCGGAACTCACATAAATAAATAGATGAGATTCATAAGACAGAATAAGACATCATAATATTAAACAGAGGATATTATCTCGTATTTGAGGGATATTATATTTCCATTACATGCATAGGTCTCATGGTGTGTCGCAGAAAGAGTGAGCTGGAACTATTTGTCACTGTTACGTTGCAAGCATAAAAAAGGCTAATAAAGGATAAATAAATAAAATTCATGTCTGCTCGTGCTGATCGAGAAAAATGATCACATTCACATGGAAGGTAGGGTATTATGTGTAGATAAAAACTTGCACAAATCTCTATCTTCGATCACTTTCTCTCCAGAGTTTCAAAGAATCTAAAATAATGGATGGAATCGATGTCACTGGAGAGTTTAGAATTATGAAGACCAGGGATAGAGAGGTCAGGAGAGTGACATGGAAGCACGCGTTGCCGGTGAGAGGTGGTGAAGTCATATGAGGAGTGGGTCCATTGGGGTTGCTGAAAAAGGCTGAGCCATGGTGGAGTCGACTGTGGCTGGTGTTGACTTGCCCCACTCTTGGAAGTTCATAGCTGAGACGTAATCTGCTTCAGCAATAAAACCCGGATATAGAAAAGCAATTGCAAGTTCTTAAAATATAAACATAATTCTATAAATATATGACCACTAAAGGTTATTATGTTCTGACCACAGTTATGATATATTCACAATTCCTTGTTAAAAAGAACTGATATGTGCTTAGAAGATGTAACTTCGTGGTTATGAAGGCAATCTTAGATTTGACCAGACCTTCACCCTTCTTAGGGTTTCGTTACTAATTAGGTTTTTGTTTGTTCATTTTTATTATAAAACTCAGTAATCAAAGTATCAGAAAAAGAAAGATGTTTGTAGTCAATATTCCTTATTGTAGAGTAGTTATATGACATTAGTATTCTTTATATGTTCGTGATGAATAAAATTGACATAATGTTTTAATAATAATTAATAATATCGTGATTAAACATAATTTCTCATAGCTTGTTAGTTACATGTAAATAATTCAAGGTGAGCCCACCACTTGATTCTTTGTGACAAAAGGTCACAAGTTTCAGTCACAAAATAGTTTTTTTGTTGTAAAAATATAAAAAATATTAAGTATATTATGACCTTCTCTAAACTTTCGTAAAACATAGAACCATAAATACTGATACGTTGATTGTAATTAACACGCTTTGCAGACTTCCACTAATGTTTAGAATGCATATTAATTATAGAAAGGTAACAAACTAAGATCCACCTGAACTAAACCATAATTTCTTCAAACTTGAATCATATTCATTTTTTTTAATTCTAGCTTAATGTTAATATTTTTATAAATGTTATTGACGTGACTTGTCGCATAAGATAGAATTCCTAAACACTTATACATATTAGACTTAATTAAGTTTAATTAAACTAAGTTATTTTGTGATTAAATTCCTAAATCAAACTCTATCATGCTAATACGAGATGACAACACAGTTTGTAACAATTTGACTAACTTCACAATTTGCCATCCTAAGCCCTTTTTCTTTCTACGCAAGAACGAATTGATTTAGAGTTTTCATTTTCAACGATTTAGGCGACAAGTTTGATTTAGATATTTCAATCACAAAACGATGTAGTTTAGTTTGAATTGTGTAAGTATTTAGAGTTTCTATCTTATGTGACAAGTCATGTCAGTAATGTTAACATAACTATTATCGTCAAACTATAATTGAAAAAAATTGAAAGTTTGAATATTTAATTGTTATTTTTTCAAGTTCAGGATATAATTGCAAAATTGAATAAAGTTAGAGATTTTTTAATTAACCCTATCTTATTTCATTAAATCAAATTTAAATGTTTCAAATTCAATTCTTGTAATAAGACAAATGTCAAAGATATTTACATCAGACAATATATGAACTCAATGGTTATCTTCTTTTCTTTTTAGTTTCGAGAAAGAGAACTTTAGATTCTACTGATTTCTACTTAGCCAAGCAATTCTCACTCGATCTGTTAATATTGTAACCAAAAAAATTCAGCTACTTATGATTTAAAACTATGAAGTATTCAATTCCAGTAATTATTAATAAAAGAGAAAATGTATTGGCACATCTCACCATTTATATTTATATCAAAACCTTTTCAACCACCGAGTCCTCTCTGTGAATAATTTGTTCCCTTTCACGATCACAAGACAAATTATTACCAAAGCAAACGACAAAAAAGGAACATTAATTTGGTGACATTCAATTAAGATTACATAACACGCCAATAATGATGATGGAGATGATAGCTAGTGGAATCTCGAATCTAGATAACGTTAATTGGTATGATTTGTTTATCATGTTTGAGATGCGATTAACGTAACTAATGTGGTTGAAGTTAGTGGAGAAACACATCGTGCTATGCTTCCACATAGCAGCTTTCATATTGGACAATTCAACGTATATTATATGCGTCTATGAGCTGTCCTTCCAAGCTTGTCACCCAGGCACTTTCTTGTCGCGAGCTATTCAGCTTGACATGTCCTCCATGGTTGAAATGAGAGCTCATGACTGAGTTCTTAATGAAATTGTCAATCCATTGGTTAGTGTTAGTAGGTTGAGTTTAGACACCAAGTGGTTTGAAATATGCAGTAAACATAATTATAAGTAGGTATTGCCAAAGTTTTAAGTTATAAATTGTAATTTTCACTATAACTGTAGACGAAATAATCATTATAAATTGAAATTCAAACTTATAATACTACAATCTATAACGCAAAACTTTAATACATCCTTAAATAATACCAAATAACTAAATTTACATTAAGCTGATGTTAGGACTAACTTGTTTAGTTTAGGAAACTTTGGTAGTTTTTGATATGATCACTGAATATCGAACTCTTACCCTTAGTTTAATTTAAAGTCGAACCCTAAAACTTGATTCCCCTTTAAAAGAAAGCACTCTAAACTACACTAAGAACCCAATTCATAATTCTTTTTTCTTATACTAATTAAAAACCTTTCTACAGGTTAAAAACTTGACATCTCCCAAAACCTTAGCTCTGTTCCCCCTCCAAGCCACTAAGAACATAGTTCAGCATAAAATACATGTAACTTAACAAAAACCTAGTAAACCTATCAACACATATCCTCATCAAGTCAACTGAAAACGGTACAAAATGCGACACTATCATTACAAGGTTATTTACACGAGGAATTCTCTTTTTAAAGTCGTGCATTTAACATCTACGAGCACATCATGCTTTTAGACACTATTTGGTCCCTCTGGAGAGGCTGGTTGGGACTAAATTCGAGACCACCTTTTGGAGATCCTTTAACTAAAGATATATTGTTTTTAATTTGTTAATGTTATTATTGGCAATCCTCTTCTCTCCATCCACCATCTTCTCTCATCTTCATCTTGGCCACATACATATATATTTATCTCAGAACTAGTAATGCTTCTTGTCTGCTGACACTTACATGAGATAAGATCTTTTATATATTTGAGGGAAAATAAATTATATTTGAAAATGAATATTAGATTCTAGGACGGTGGGGACATTACAGATGCATATAGATCAGGGTTGATATCAGAAACTTATTTTAAGGGGAATATGAATGGAATTTGATTCTGTGTATGAGATATGTCCGCTACAGAACTTATGTGACCTAACTAACGCTTTCTTCTTTTCCTTTTGAAGGTGAACAGCAAGATTATCCCTTTTTACTTTCCCTTTAACTTAGTTTGTGGATTCATAAACAGGAATATTAGCTAATTATCCAATTAGGATAGAGGTTGGGATGAATAATTTATCATTATCCCAACCTTATTGATGAGGTGTTTGACTCTTTTTTAACTTTTTATTACAATATGTTTTGCTTTTATCTTTCTATCTTTAGTTTAAACATAAAGAATTATAATTCATGAATTCTACATTCTTTCTTTCGCAAAATTCAATCAGTGAAATGACCCAATAAAGTGAATTTCATCATTTTTATTTTCTAATCTTGGAAATAAGTCAATATCTATAGATTAGAGTGTATTGTGCTAGAACTGTACCTTTTTCCCTAAGCAATGCATGGAATGCCATATTTTATTAAGTTCTTTTTATATATAAAATGTCGTTGTCATCTTTATTGTGGTTGATTCCAAGCCAAAACCGCAAAGTACCAAAGAGACTTTACAAAGAAATCGAGTTTTGGCTTTTAACAAAAAGGTTACATGTTGATTAGTGACAACTTGCCAACTTCACTATTAAACAGATTTCATGATGAGTCTCCAAATTCCTATCATGGAACTAGCACTCTAAGTTGGGATGATATGTAAAGTTGAGTACATATTCAAGAACAAATATTATGAGTTTATCTTTAGGGTGCTTCAAGTGATCCTAGAAGATCCTTTAAAAATCTTCAAATAATTGGGGTTATAAATTTTAGTTGCATGTGATGGAATCAACGTTATTCACAACGGAAGCAACTCAGGATCAGAAATACATATACAGCTAAACCAATCACAAGAATTGAAACAAGACAATTTTGTTAAAGCACGGAGTCGCTAACTGATCTTCTTTCCACAAAAATTTCTTTCCGCAAATCTTCTTATCCTTACAGTTTTCTGTTGTGTAACTTTAATTGTTTTTGTAACCCTTGTTTCTAGGTGGGCAGAAAGAATAGATCATGTGTTTTCCAGAGAGTTTCTGTTTTCTCTCTATGTTTTCCAAATAATCATCACTTCTTTTCAATAGGAAGAAAAGCTTATATATATAAAAAAAACCTCTCCTTTCCGCATAAGAAATTATCGATAAGAATATACGGTTTTTTCCGTTATATGCAGTTTGTAATTCAAATCAACAGATTTTTCTATTTAATTTAAAATATTAATAAATAAAAAATTTTAATTAAAATAATCTATTGCTTATTTAAATTACAAATAACACACGTGTGGTCCAAACAATTAAGGCACGACAGGGACCACAGAGAAAAATTAATAAGACTAAAATTATAATAAGAATTTATATAGGACCAATATATTCTTATTATAATTAATCACAAATTATTCCACTAAAAATTTATGATTG
>JANIPM010000231.1:65055443-65067069 GCA_027478405.1 Erythroxylum cassinoides
AGGCTGGTAATCAAAACAAGGCTTTTCACTATTTTCAAAAGCTTCTATCTATTTAAGTCATTTGCTTCAATTAGGCATGTGAAATTTTGATAGTGTATTGAGGTCGTGACAAGTTGCTTGGGTGTGTTTCATTTTTCCTTTTCAATCATTAAAGCGTTCACAACTTTGACAAATAAGCCAATTAAAAAGATTTTGTTATTGGAAAGTGGCAAAGTTTAGATGAAAAAAGGGAATAAAGTTGACTTCCAATGTTCGTGGGTGGCTTATGCCTATTAGGAATGTCAATTTTGGTTCGACCTAATCCGACCTGATTTTGGTCTAGGTTGATCGAAATGTTAAAAACTACATTATTTTTTAATTTTAAAAAAATATAAGGTTAGGTCCGGTTGGGCCCGGCTGCCCGTGGCCTGAGCTCTTGGGGGGACCTTTATTAAGTTTCGATTTTACCCGATACTGAACGCACTTCTAACACTTGTTCCACTTTTGGTTCATGAGAGCGGTACCAAATTGAGACAAACTCTATCGAGCCAGGCTGGGCTTGGACTGATTGACATCCTTATGCATCATGAGCAGACCAAGTTTCGTAATTTAGTTTCTTTACTATTTCGAGTATAGTAGAAGTTGGCGCAACTTATTTTGTACATCGCAACTTAAATTCAATAATGGGTTCTATTATTTATAAGAAAATTGAAATTACCAAGCTTTAACATTTACCAACACTATTGTACTATTCATTTCCAACGTTAAACACACTCTTTCTGTTGGGATGCTAAGTGTAAGTAGAAATCTCACATTGGAAAGAGATGAAATTAGTGGGGAGCATAAAAGTGAAAAGTACCCATAAATCTAATGCCTTAAAGTTTTTGGTTGAAGTATGGTGTCAAGGCCTACAAGTATATTTCCTCACTAGGCCTAAAATGAAAATCTCCTATGAAAGTGGGCTATCTAGATCCAATAAGTGGTATCAGAGCTGATGGTTTGGCAAGGGATTAGTATAGAGATGGTAATCGGATCCCGTGGTTGCCTCCCCACGAAAAAGAGCAAAGAGACTCATGGTGGGCCCAGATTAGTGGAGTAGAAAGACTTTTGGTGACGCCATATACTCGAGTGACTAAGCAAAAAGGCTTTCATTTAAAGGGGAGTCCAAGCCCAATATGAAAGTTTCACACTTGAGGAGGAGATTGTTGGGATGTTAAGTGCGAGTAGGAATTTTACATTAGAAAGAGATGGAATTAGTGAGGGGCATATAAATAGAAAGGACCCATAAACCTAATGTCCTAAAGTTTTGAGTTGAAATATGGTGTTAAAGCCCACGAGTATGTTTCCTCACTAGGTTCATGATGTAGATCTCTCATGAAAGTGGGCTCCCCAAATCCAACACTTTCCATCAAAATCCATCTTCTAAAAATTATCCATCTTCTTGAAGAAATTCATATCCACGATACATCTTTACCCCTATTACATCCCTAAAGTATATTTCTGTAATCGTTATTAGACTAGAAGTATTTAGACCATCTTTACTACAAATCATATAAAAGTAAAAGAGATTATCCAAAGTTCTCGTTTATAGCAATGTGATTTAAAAACTACAACAGCAAAACAATATGTCAAATTGGAAATTCCAAAGGAACTTATCTCTGTTTGGAGAGAACATAATCATACTCATCTCCATGTTTGAGCTAGTTCTTATTCTCTATGAAAGAAAAAGAATTACAACCACTGCTAGGATCTCTCTTCTTGACACTGTCTACATAACTTACCAATATGCATTGTTTTCAATATCAGGTTAGACGGTCCTACTATATCTGAAAGACTTTAAGTCCAAATCTAGATCCCAAGAGCATAACAAGACCCTATGATTGTTACAGATACTTTACATCACTAAATGATCTATCGCTTATAGAACCATACTGTAGATCTTAATTTTCCCAATTCCACTTTTGAAGCTCTATATATGGTAGTAGACCGCGCTCATGATCATACTATTATCATTCAGATTCCAAAACATATTGTCAGTGATGGAACTTGAAAAGTTGATGCCAACAGAATGGATCGCTAACTATCATAAGGTGTTCCATGCTCATCATAGGCATTCTTTCCACATAACTACTCTGCTTATTTTTAGGACATCACAAGATGGATATGTCAAATCCATTTACACAAGCCCAATGAAGATCAACCTAGACCATCTAGTACATCTAGCCTCATTTTAATGCTCCAACCAATGTTATCTCATGAAGAAGGCAAAGATAGATCTCCCATCTATTATGTTAAATCTGATAGATAACCTGTGTACATCAGCCATCATCGTGTGTGTGAGTCAGGTTCTAAAATATGTCCAACATTAAGCTATAAAGAATCAAATAGTGAGGATAAGGCCTATATTCAAAAGAGGAGGGCAAAATTTTGATGCAAAGGAAGGCAATAACCCAGAGAAATCCAATGTTGTCATCCTTCCTAGCAATTCCATCCTCAACTTAATAATAATGATCCTGATTCTAAACTATGGGTTGGGCTTAAAAACCCATAACCTAGACCTCAGACTCTTCAGTAGTTGCTTAAAGCTGTTGGAAAAGAACCTATGTTCCTTAAAGATTCAATTCCTAATAAACCTTAGCCTATTATTCCTCTCATTCCTACTATTACTACTCTAGCACCAGTTCCTTGTATGATGATAAGACTATATGAAAATGAATTTCCTCCTATTGAGAGATGCACAAATAATCATAATAGGTTTATCTCTAACCTTTACATTTTTCCTACTAGAATTACTTCTTAACGTACTTTTGTCTCCAATCCTACAGATGGAGTACTTAATTGGCACACTAACAATGTTGTGGCCCAAAACAAAGTTCTTTATCGCATTGATAACAAGCTTAATGGGCTTAACCAACATACTTAGGCTACTTAAAAACAACTAGAATTTGTGTCTTCTTAAATCCAAAAGCTCTATACCTCCTTGAAAGATCAGATGACTCAACTTGATGCTGATCTCAGACGTTATATTGAAACACAATATTTTGGACCTGATTTCACAAACAAAGATTGGCTATAGCTTAGATTCTAGATATGCTAGTCGAGACATAAGCCGGTCATCACTTTTTGGGATTTAATTCTTAAGGACTACCTTTTATAAAACTACATTCAATCTTTTTTTTTAAATCTTTTCTCTCTTATGGAAATATGTTCTATGAACTAGATCACTTGACTAGTATATATGCTAGAAACCTATGATGCAGTTCCTTTAAAGCTTGCCAGTAAAAAATTCCATAAGCCTATGAGCTATAGCGAGAAGAGTATTTCTTGATTGATGTGGTCTAAAAATATCACGTAACTTTGGTTTCTAATATCCCTTTGTGCCCTCTGACCAAAGCTACTCTTGAAGTGATCAGAGCCACGAGTGATATTGACTATGATTACATTATTCTAGATGAAAGTGAGTAAGGAGATCTTTTTATATGCCATGAGTTCCCCTTTGCCTATTGACCCTATTAATAGATTCTCTTACATCTTCTAAGAATATTATTAGGACCCAACATTTTCAATAATTCTTTCTTTTATTATTTACTTTTATATTCTAGTTTGAATTATTGTGTTATGTGGGAATCTTTGTTAAAAGTTGTTTGTCCTCATTTCCTTTGCTAAGTCTATGAAAGCAAGGCTTTTCTTTCATTGTAAAACATCCGAAATTCAATGAAAATACAATGTGTTCTCTATCTTATAACTTCCTTTTAAGTTCTCCTAAAAGCTTAATTCTTTAATAATATAGTAACAGTCATACAGAAAGATAATTATGCTCTATACTTCCCTTTTCATAAAGATTCTGTGTATCAAAAAGCCTTGGACTATAGATCCTATTTCAGGTGTAAGTTATATGGAGAAATATTGGTCAATTTAGATTTCAAAAAGGCAGGCCTTAAGAATTGAGACCTAAAAAGTGAAAAAGGGTTTGTGTCTTGGCTAGCATATATGAAATCTAAGTTACAGTTAATCTTTGTTTATCTTTGCCCTCTTATGGAAAGTTGTTCTATAAACTAAAGTTCATCTAAGATTATTCAACTTCGTTAATACAATAGAAGATGTTTCATTCTCATATAAATGTACGTAAAAGTTAACTCTTAAGATGCCAGGTTATTCCTCTGGAAAGATTCTATCTTATTATAATCCTTCATATCTGAATAGATCAAGTTGATTAGCTTCCAAACCTTTGAGATAATTCTACCAAGCTAACACAATAAAGACGAATTAATGTCTGCAAATTGTAACACTAACATAACGTCTCAAGCAATTTCTCTAAATTAAGGTTATTAGACAAGTCATGCTACCTAAGATGAATTAATCTATTTATTGAGGGCGAAACTTCTTTACATTATGGAAAATAGGAGTTTTGGCTACGTTTTTTTGCTATGAATTGAAATTTGTAACTAATAGTTACTTTTTGGCTACAAAATTTCAAAATCGTAGCCTATTCAAACAATACCTCTAACTTAAAAATTTTCGTGATTGTTTTTAAAACTATTAGCTACATTTAGGATAGTCTATGTTTTATATTCATAGCTAATAAGATTTGACAATGTTTTTTAACTGTGAACTTAGTTTCATATCTAAAGGTTTTTAGCTACGAAATATTTTTCGTATCTAATAAGATTTGTTGACTTTTTTATTATGAACTTATTTTCGTAACAAAATGTTTTTAGCTAAGAAATATTTTTCGTAGCTAAAACACACAGATCCCATAATTATCAGTTACAAAAATAAATTTCATAGTTAAAAAGCTTTTGCTGCGAATATTTTCGTAACAAATAGAAGAAGAATAAAAAAACAATGAAAACAATGTCGTTTTATCCGCTAAAATGACGTCGTTTTCTCCATACTAATAACCTAAAGACACCGCTTCTCTCTATTTTTTCTTCATCTTCCATTAGTTCTAGTGTCTTCATCCATCTTCTCTCTAGTGTCCTCGTGTTTTCTCCACCAATTGATGATGTCTGCTTTACCTATTTGGAAGGGTTCTTCCAATGTTTAAAATTTCAGACATTGAACCAATCAAATGAAAGATTTAAGGTTTAAAAATTCAATCGATATTAAATCGCTATAAAACTGGTATATAATAAATAGGAAGTAAGAACTATAAGATTAAATAAAAATAAAAATAAAATATTTGATTGAAATAAAAAATAGTTTATTGAAAAATAGCCCTCCTAATTTTCAAAGTTTTCAGTATTGGCCAGTATTTAATTGGTATTTTAAATACCGATTACTACCATTCAAAATTGCCTGTACTTATGACCGGTACCTTTAAACATGGTTTTGTACCGTTTTTCGGTAGGTACCGGCTTGTACAGTACGAAACCTATAACATTCATTTTTTTAAAAAGTTGAAAATGATATTGAAATAATAATTGAATATGAGTTCAACACTTATCCTTCATCGAGGAAAGCAAGGGAGACATCGAATTAATTCCCAATGTTTGACCAAACGACATCGTGTGACTCAAGGCTAATAAAACAACCTCATGGAATATTCAACAAAATGACCGGGGACTTCCTATAAAGAGTTAACATTATTCCCCCATCTAAAGGATCCTCCAAAAGTTTCCAAATTAAGGTAATTCGAAAGCTTTCTTCAACTCTTTCCTCAGGCGATAGCTATGAAGGTAAGGGATTTCTGATTTTAAATTTGTTTCTTCATCTTCATATTCTTCTTAACTAATGAAATCTCTGATTAGGGTTACTCGATGGATCTTTCACGCTACTTGAAAAGATCTGGCCAGTGAAGGGTATTATCTCCCATTGCACGGCTTACTGTCTTTAGTACCAATGATGAATGTAGAGGATTAAAGAGCTAAGATAACACAGAGGATCGATTCTTTAAAATAAGAACTCCAACCTTAGATTCCTGCGCAAATGATATGTGTATGGTTCCTTGCTTGTATAAGACATGCAAATGTAGTGTTCAAAATTAATTGGGTATCTTTTGAGTCTCATTAGAGTCTCCAAGAAATTACAAGCCTCTCACTGTATTTCTTCTCCATTTGATTTATGGCCAGTTGTTCTCTGATACTGTTAGTTATGATTTCTGTGAGTGAGTGTGTGCCTCTTTCCCTTCCTACAAATCTTCTATTATTTCTCTCCCTCTAGAGCTCTTGTATACATGTTGCAATGGCAACCATGTAGACATCCTTGTCATGTTTGGATGTATGGATCTGCGGTATATTTTGTATAATGCCATTCAGATTGCTTTGATATCAATTAAGTATGCATAGAGAGGAAATTAGTTGCCATACTCTTTTAGGATATTCGCACCTGAAAAATAAACGGTCTTTGTCCTCTACCTCTAGATTGCAAAGGATACATTGTTTAGAGGAGGAGAGGAATTTTAGTCTTATCATAGTACTTAGTCTGTCCTTCATGGCTAACCAACTCAAGAAGCTGGCATTTCGTTTGAGAGTGTTACTCCAGATCAACTTACACCATCCAATGCTTGGGTTTGTCCCATTCATTAGTTGTTTTACTTCCCTATTGATTATTTCCGAAATAGCTAAACCATTCCATAGATTTATATGCTCTCCATCATTGTGTCTATACCGTGGTATTAAAAGAATTCTGATCTCCTCTTGGGAAAAATCTCAGTTGCCATTTGAAATTGATTCTTGGATTTTAGCTTTTTTTGAAAATCTATCCCGAGTAGCCCTAGCTATTAGATGGTGAATTAGTACTCCTTGGCTTGTCTGATTGTCATACTATAGTGAAATTCGATCCCCTGCCCCTATCTTACATGTGATCTAGTGTTGTACTTCCTCTCCCAATCTAAGTATTTGGTTAAAGAACTAAAAGTAACTGTCTTTAGGTCTAGTTGCCCATAGACTACCACCCCTTAATATGTAGCTATATACCCACTTAATCCACAATGATTTCTTTTCACTTAAAATTCTCCACAACCTTTTCAACAATAAGCATTTGTTGCTTTTGCCAACTGATTCCAAGCCTAATCCTCCAGCTACTTTTGGTTAACATATGTGAGTCCAGTTGACCTTAGTGATTCCTCTTTCTCCCTTCCCATTACTCCTTAGAAATTGTTTCATCATTTTTTCCACTATTTTGATAGCCTCTTAAAGAGGAAAATGTAAGAACACTAGTACGTGTTTGTGGACATGATAGCAGATTTCAGGAGTTAAAGTTTACCACCATAAGATAACTTTTTGTTTGTCCATTAACTTAATCTCCTTTGAATCTTTTCAATAAGGGGAAGACATTCTCTAAATCGTAGTCGTCTCGAAAAGATAGGAGTGACCAAATATGTAATAGGAGGGTCATGTATTCCCATTCTAGTGACAAGAGATAAATCATTAGGTAGATATGCAGCACTTTTCGATAAGATGAAACTTTTTTTAAAATTGATGCTCAATTCTGATATCTCCTTGAATCTTTGTAAGGTATTCATTAGTAATGAAACTAAGGGAATATCAGCCTTTCTTAACATAATTACATCATCTACAAAACATAAACTAGTTAATAAAAGCAACTTACACTTGGTATGGTATTTGAAATTTGGACTTGAGGAGATCTTGTATTTCAGCATAAGGGTAAGAACTTCCATACAAATTAGAAATAGATAAGGGGAAAGTGGATCCCCTTGTTTAAGTCCTCTTTTGCCTTTGAACATCTTAGTGGGACTCCTATTGATCATAATCCCAAATGATATCGTAGTTATACACTCTTTAATCTATTTGATAAAAGATTTAGGGGAACCCATAACTCCCATAGTCTGCAATAAAAATCTCCAATTGACACAATCAAAAGCTTATGGAGATCCACTTTTATAGTGCAATTATGAGGGGAATTTCATCTTGTATACCCTTGTAGAAGTTCCTGCAAGATTATGATATTATCTCCAATATTCCGCTTGCTTAAAAAGGCTCCTTGGTTCTCACTGATGATGAAGTGTAGCACATATTTCAATCTATTGGCTAGGATTTTAGCAATAATCTTATAATTGAAGTTAGTGCATGAAATAGGTTTGAAGTCGCTCCATGTAGTAGTATTATGAATTTTTGGAATCAAACACAAGGAATTCTTGTTGATATCTTTGAGAAGTAATCCATTTTTGAAGAACTCGTGCACTGCTTCTTTCATAATTTTCCTTATTTTATCCCATGTTTTCTGATAGAAGAAACCATTCAAACCATCTGGTCCTAGAGCCTTCGAACCATTCATTTTGAACACCACTGCCTCTATCTTTTAATTTGTGACCTGCCTGATTAAAAGATCTGCTACATCTTCAAGAATTTTAGTAGAAATTAAATTCCTAAGATTTGCACTGCAAGTGCTAGCTTTTGTCTCAGTTCTTAGGAGCTTTTGGAAATCTATCAAGGCATTTTGAGCAATTTCAGTTTGCTCATACAAGACCTCCCTTGATTCAACTTTAATTGATGTAATCCTATTAAAATTCCTCCTTGGCAAAATTGTATTGAAGAAAAACCTTGTGCATCTATCCCCATCCTTAATCCAATTGACTCTGGGTCGATGTTTTAATAATAAGCAGTGGTTATCTACTGCTTGTATGTAGAGCTTTAGTAGGGATGTCATGTTCAGCCCGTGGCCCAGCCGGGCCGAACCATTTTGGCTCACAACCCGCCCGTGGCCTAGTTAATCCGAGCCAAAATGGACGTCTTTAAGCTTCAAGGCTTCCTTCTCCTCCTTCACCATAATCTCTTCAGTAGGATTATCAACCAATGATTTCTGTATGAGTGAGATTCGAAGTCTAACAACTTTTATCACTTGTTTTGTGCTCTGTCCCCTACTTCCATTTAGTCTCTTCAATTCATGTTCTATAGCCTTTAGTTTTTATGAACAAATAAAATGTTTAGTACCAGTGACCTCAAACTCCAAGCCTTTAGAAATGGCTTCTTAGAATCCTTCCACAGTAGTCAGGAAATTGTTAAATCTGAATGGGTGTTTTAAATAAACCTTTTTAAAGAGGTTATCCACCTTGATAGGGGTATGATATGATGGATCTAAAAAAATGGCTTTATTGTTTGGAAAGGTTGCTAACCACTCCACATTCACCAAGACCCTATCCAATTTCTTTCTAATGATCCATTTAGAACTCTGCTTGTTGCTCCAAGTAAATATATGACCATTAGATTTTAAGTCAGAATTTCCACATCTTTGGTGCAATCAAGCAAATCTATATTATAGTTGAGCAAATTACAATTCTCTTCAACTTTAGATCGATAAATAGCGGAGTTGAAATCTCTAATTATAATCCATGGACCACTAGCTGATCCTTTTAGTCTTCTCATTGAATTCCATAGGTCCATTCTTTGGAATGTAGGATTAAAACTATAGACAAAGGTAGCCAACACTAAAGTGTGCTTTATTTTGAATGTCATTTTTGTGCGAATGAGTTGCTTATTATCTTCCAAAACTTCCACCTCTATAAGATCCTCATCGTAGACAATGATGATTCTCCCATAACTATGGTACTGGTGATTAGACTTTATCTGCCATTGACTTCCTAAACAACCTAATTTATTCAAATTTTTTAGTTTGATTTTTGTTTCTAATAGACAAAACAATCTAGGTTTCTCCTGCTGGATAAAATCCTTCAAAGCATCGAGCTTCAAAGGGCTGTTTATTCCTCTAACATTCCATACTGGAAAGATCATGTAGTAATGGTTTTACCTTTTGAGCCTTTCCTACTGCTCCGATTGCTCTTTCTAGTTTGTACTTATTCAAATTTTTCCTCCTGATTTTCCACCTAAAACAAGGTTTATGACTGTTGTGGCAATATTTGAGTGGCTACCTATTATTGAATTTCAGGAGGATTTCTCTTATACATTACTCTTTTTATCTGTTTTACAATTAGTATCATGTTTTTCCACCCCTTTTGTAGTTTGTAGTGATCCCATATTCCTTGTTATCATCCATATTTCTACTAATCCTCTACAATGTGTTTAGTTTGGTCCCTCTTAGCCTCATTGGAAAAAATTCTATCTACTTGAATAACCAGTCCCCGATCCTCAATTATCTGATTCTGTGTTTCATATTCATCCATCTCGGGTTCCCCTTATGTTTTAGGCTTATCTAGCCCCATCGATTCTCCATAATCTCCCCTTACAAAGACTTTCCCTGTTAGTTTCCATGTTTTGCCTTGAGCTTGTAGGGATGGTTTCCAATGGTAAGTAACTATGATTTTATCTTCCTTTAGGGAATTTCCATCTGCCAACCTTAAAATGGGGATATAATCTTTTCATGTCCTTATAAATGTCCACACTCACACATAATCTAGCGTAGCCAACTCGTTTCCTCAAAGTTGTATTCTCATCCATGCATATTGGCTTTCCCAAATAACTTGATAACAAGCTTAGGCCTTTAGTGGTCCAATATCAAATGGAATATTGTGAATGTTCATCCTTTTTCGGTCGAACCGAACAGTCCAGTCCGATTTTTAAAACATTGATCAAACTTGCATAACCCTTTTCATGGATCACTCTTTTTTTTTTTAATTCAAGTTACCTTTTAGTGTTTCTTCTTTTACAAGAAAAACAATGTAGAACTTAAATTTTTTCTATTTTATACAAACAACCTAAAAAAGAAAATCAATCAATCAATTATATGAAAACGAAAATCAGAAATTATAAACGTTTGTTAATCCGGTAAAACCATTAAATTATTTTTATTTATATGAAAAATATAAATTATGCTTTGACATCAAAAGTATAGTGTTTTAGTTTAACTGAAATAAACAAGCATTAAGGAATAGTTATCTGCAAGAATGCATAAATATCCTACTATTGTCTTTTAAGTTTACTAAATAAGGTTAAGGTAATTAACGCTTAGAATATCTAATTTATCATTAATGCGCAACAAACTCGATTTATCGTATTTTTATTCACTATTTTAACTTTAAAAACTTGTTTCTCAAAAGCATATCATGTAGCCCAACATACAGCTCTTCTAGATAAAGCTATTATCGAAAATTCACTTTTAAAATTCAAAACATTTTATTTGTGCGTAAATTCTGACCATTAAAATAAATGAAAATATTTGAAGTTTTCGAGAAAATCTTAGAATTGCCTTTTTCCCACTCACGTATTTGTATTGTCCAAGTTGGATTCTAAAGAGGAGGAAAATTAATGATCACGAAATAAAATACGGAATGAACGAAAAAATATTAGAACATTCTCAGCGAATCATCCTCTACTCATGAACTTCATTATTTTATCCAACGTTATTTTTACTTATTCTTATAAATTTTACTTCTTATTTATTATATACCGATTTTATAACGGTTCACTACCGGTTGAACTTCTAAACTTTAAATCTTTCCTTTGACCAGTTCAATGTCTGGTCTGGTTTTTAAAATATTGCTCATAATAGTATGTTCTTTATTTATTTTTTCTAAATCCATACCAGGTTGCTAATTCTGGAGGAATAATGGAAGCTATGAGATGTGTCATGGACCTTCTTATGTCACTTTTAAGCCTAAGATTTTGCACTAAAAGTAAATATAATGTTATCATTTTCTGTTAACATTACCTCTTGTATGCCTCTTCCTTTCTAATTTCTTTGAACTCATACTTGTATTACAGAAAAAAGCAGGTGTTTATCCATGAAGAAG
>JANIPM010000231.1:65139110-65149191 GCA_027478405.1 Erythroxylum cassinoides
ATACTCATTAGATGGTATTTTCTCTTAGGATTAAATGAATAAACATGTATTATAATCACTTTTATTAACTAACAATATAGATATAATCTTAAGTTGGATTAATTAATAGCTTTAAAGACTAAGAATCAGCGAGCAAGATAATACACATATGATATATATTTAATCTAGATAAATATCTTTCTTAGAATTTTCAATCCCTAACATAAAAGATGGTGATCCTATTTGTCACTTTAGATTAGCAAAACTGAATGTCAAATAATACTAATCAAGCTGTAAATTAAATCAATCAATTCTTAGTTGTGCACCTTAAAGATAAATCAATTCATTCATGAAAAGTAAAGTGAAAGATACTTAATATTAGTTAATGAAATAAACTTTATTCAAAAAATCTAACACATGCTAGATGATAAGGTTGGTTTCCTTCAACCAAAAAAAAAAGGATTTAGCTACTCATAACAATGATGAAACTTGACAGAAGAATAGCAGAAAGTCTGGTCTCCATATTTGTCCTTTTTTTTCCAAAAAATGAAAAACTCTCCAAAAGAAAACAAGAACGTGAATGATCAGTTTTTGAGATGGATCGTCCTCCATTCTTAAAGTTATTTGATCAAATACGCTCCCCTATGAAATCAGATAGTAGATCCTCACATAAGGAAAACAACTTAATTCCCAAAATAATTACAATCCTAAGTTTATCGAATCTCCTTTCAAATCAAACTCTAGTGATAAACTTTTCCTTTGCACGTCCCTACGCTTAGTCAAAAACTTTTCTACCGATTAGAAATTTGAATTGTCTTAACTTTTCTTGCATCTTTTTCATTCAAATTCAACTCCCATGTGTTCAAAATCACTTGATAACAATTAAGAAACAAGCCCATTAATTTCAAATAAAAATTTCAACACATTAAAGAGATTTATATCCAAAGTTAGCCAAAAATAATAACTTATCAAAGCCCTTAAATTTCGTTTAGCTTGTTAACAAGAGAAAAAATAAATGAACAAGAATTAATTACACAAAATAAGCAATCTTAATCAAAAGATATTACAGATTATCACAACTTTGTATAAGAGGAAAAAATTTGTATTATTCTCACTTTATACAATCATATTTTCAATATCAGAAATAAAGAATTAAAAATTAGTTACTTTTTTTTATTGACATCCTTATAAATAAAGAGCTATAAATAAGGAAAAGAGCTTGATGTTTGCTCCGTGTGGACCTTACTGGCTATTAGCAAGGTGATTGATGATTATCGATGACCATATCCCAGAAAAACGATGAAAATAGAAGCAAGGACTTTGTTGATACCTTGTTGAGCTTCGTTGGATCCCATGAAACTGGTCATCGTATTGGTTGGGACAACGTTAAAGCCATAACATATTGGTGAGGTGATCAGGACTAGCTATCTTAAATCGATTTGATAACAATTAGTTGAATTGTGATATATATAGTAGATAATTTTAAGTTGAGCAAAATATTAATTGTGTATGCAATATTGTGCTCTTAAGTATGCTATCGCAACTTTTTTTTTGAAAAATAAATAAAGTATTAGATTTACTATATCTCAGCCATTACAATATATACAAAAGATTAGATAGATTAATTATAGTACTTGTCTATCTCAATGTTAATAGAAGGTACAAACACCAAAAAGGATTTCTAACTATTTAGCACGATGCAGGTTAAACATCCAACTTTAAAAGATTCCAACTAACTCTCATACTTGGGGTTAACATGTTGTTAAGATAAAATGCCCTCGGATCGGATACCGGTTGAATTTAATAACCCGAAAATAGTAATGAAAATAAAGATAAGAAAAATAAATGGCACAGAACACAAAGATTTACGTGGTTCGGTCAATGTGACCTACGTCCACGGCCGGAGGGTGAGTAATTTTACTAATATGTGGAGAATGTTTACAAGTACAAATGCTGGACTAAAAACTTAGAAGTATATAGAGAGGATAGAGGATTTCATAAAAGGAAAGAATGAATGATATCTTGTGCTTGTGTTGAAGCCTCTATTTATAGCTGATGAATCCTAAGCTTTCATCCAACTGCAGCCATAAATTGTTGACAAATTTTGAAGAGGCCAAAGCAAAAAACGGTGGCAACTTTTATTGAATCCATGCAACCAATTGTAGCCTTCTTTCTTTGACATTTAAGGGTAGGCAACCAACCACCGCTAGCCAAGGTTGAAATATGGAGGGGCCAAGCACATGCACATGCAACATTAGTTTTACTCTTAATCATATCCTTTGTAATAATACATCCCACCATAATATTCTTTTAGAAATTCTCCAACATGTTAGTATCCAGATACGTGGCTAATTATCATAGTACTCTTGATGTTTTTAATTACCTAAGCATTGCAAGTAAATATCATGGTAATGACTATCTACATGTTGCTAATGGACGGATATTACCTATATCCTATATGGGTACTATTTTCTCAATTCATAGCAATTTTAATTTAAATAATTTCCTTCATGTTCCATATTTAATAAAAATCTTTTATCAATAAAATTTTTATTTATGATTACTCATGTTTCTTTGAATTTTGGCCAACCTATAATTTTTTTTAATAAATGATCAAGTAATTAAGAAGTTACTCCTACAAGGATTGAGTGAAGATAGAATATATGTTCTCCACTAATCTCGTCTCAAGCAAGCAAATTTATTCGAGTGCCCCTCTTTGTATGATTAACGTGCTTAACTTGGGCATCAGCAACGACAGGATATGACTAAAATAGCTGAAGATTATAATATATCATATTCTAGTTCTAATTCTTCTCCTTGTTCTTCATGTTTCTTTGGAAAATTTTCAACATTTTCTCTTGCTTTGGTTATTCACAAGAATTGGGCACCGGATGTTTGAGTTCCGGTCCTATCTTGTTAAGCCTAAACTATTATTATATCTTATTATTCATTGATGGTTATTCGCTATACTAATTGTATCTTTTTAAGAATATAAGTGATGTGGCCGTGAATCGCAAGTGCACAATTGTTGAAGCAAGTAATAAATCGGTAAGAACCGAGTCGTGACCACAGGAATTATGAGAAAGTTCAAATCTATGCTAGCGAACAATGTTTGAAATCTGGTTTAGTAAAATTTTGAGAAATTTAAAGCAATGTAACAAATTATTAAAAATTCAAGGAAATTTCTAAGCAACTACACAATTTAATGCAACCAAACTAATTATGAATATGACAAATCTATGCAATAATTAATTAAGAAAAGAGTGACAATTAACTAATTAAAGGTATTAACGTCAATGGGGAATGACTTTATCTTAGGGAATGAAATTTTTGCCTATCTTAATATTGAATTAGCTATCCTTCACAAATGAAAAATTATAATCTTGTAAGTGAATTTTAAGAGAACTTAATCCCCTTCTCCCAAAGGTGAATTAATCTATCCATTGTAGATATCACTTAGTGAAAAACCGAAAGGGTGAATTGTTTCGCAAATTTTCCGTAAACTCCTTTGACACAAAAAAATTAAAATCAAGCAAAAGCGAAATAATAAGATTACTAAAAATTTGGTAACACAGTTCGACACATCTTGTCTATGTCTGTGAAGCCCTCACCAAACTTAATAACTTTCACTGAAGTATAATAAATTTTACTGAGCTGACACTACTTAACCTTTGATACTATCACTCAACCTCACTTCTCATAAAAAAATTTAACACCCAATAGTATGATCACCTCGTACTAACCTCGACAGAAGATTTTTACACACTGTTTGACAATAAAGATAATTAAACGAACAACTCAAGTGATTAAAATAACTAGAAATAAAAACAATAATACCCTTGAGATAAAAAGAGCAACTTTCTAATAAGTTTTGCTTCCCTGAACTAGATCAATGCACTCCTGTGAACCACCAATGCATGCCTGTGCAATGCACCAATGAATGCTCGTGTAGTACACAAAAAAATTAAAAGAAACAACAGCCGTGACACAGCTCCCACTTAATTCACATCAGCCATACTAGAGACATATACGATATTGACCATGAAGAGCCATTCTCCTACCAACCAAAAATCACCCACACACCTTCAACTATGCATATTGTCTTAGGTCGATTGAAAATGCAAAAGCAGAAATTAAGCTTCAAGATGTGTTATAATAATAGAGATTGCATGTCACGTACACCTCCGTCACTTTCTAAAGCTACAAAGCAACCCTGCAGCTAGAAATCGTGAATGAAAAGCTAGAAGCTTTTAATTCGGTGTAAGGATATGTCATAACATCACAATAGAACAAAAACAAAGGAGAAAAGGTTCTGCTAGTGTCATATATGATATTGGGAAAACATAATCAGAGACTTATGTATCTGCAAGCATTCGTGGAGAGGGGCATTTATTGCTTCTATGATAACCAATGATGTCAATAGGACTTTGTTGTAACCCCATGACGCAGGTGAGTTAGTAAGGAGCTTTCCTGGTTTAAGTGCAAGGGGCTTTCCTGGTTTAAGTGAGATCGCGGGTTTGAACCCTCCCTCATGTATGCAGTCGTTTAAAACTTAGGGTTAGAGCTTTGCCTCCCGCAAGGGACCTACCCGGCTCAAACGAGGATTAGTTTGGGTGTGAATAGTTTAAAGATTCCTTTCCATAATTGGGACCCGCCTAGGACACCTCGTGGGCAACCAAAAAAAAAAAGAACTTTGTTACTCACGTAAGCCCACTGCACACCCACTACCCACTTAATGATTCTCACACACCCAAATCAGCTACGTTTTTATTCCACACTTCAACTGACACAACAATCACGTCCCAATTCCAACACATATAATCAGTTTCCTTTTTCTACTATATCCAAAAATTCAAATGTACACTATTTAAATGCCAACATGATAATAGAATTCAATCCAAGATAAGATTCTTTTTCAACTAGAAGATTATCCATATACCTTTTGAATCCAAATCATTATCCAACTAATATCTTATATGTCCAATTAATAAATAATGCCAAAACAGATATCCTAAGACTTAATAATCCCTTCCTTAAGTTTTCCCTAGAGTTTCTTAAGTTCCACACTCAAACCTTCAATTTGTACCTCCTAAGTTTCTTGAGTTTCCCAACTCACAAGAAAATCCTAGCTGAAATTTTCTTCAATCATCTAACAAAAAACTCCTTTTTTTAAAAGTGAATTTATACCAAGCCAATTTCCAATAATCCAAAGGAAGAACAAATAAACCCAAGAAAAAATCAACATGAATATTGATTCATGGATTCACCAATGTTTAAAATTAAAGCATCAAACAAAATATCCAATCCTTAAAAGAAATTAAAGTTCTAGCCACAAATCATCATACCAAGCAATCCAAAAGCAAAAGCCTTGTATAAACTCATGACGGAATCAAATAAAAATTAAGAGCACATCTCCAAATTGCAGTAGAAAAATGTGCTCTCCCCTCTATGTTGTTCGTGAGTGAAGTGAAGGCTGTGTTAGTAGAGGGTTGAAGTGATGCGTGGAACTTGTGTGAGGCTACGTCTTAGTTGTTGTGAAGAATTGCGTTCTCCACTATCTCATTTCCTCTTCACACATTACATATCTATATACAAGAATAACTTTTCAGTCAACTCTAATTATTATTACTAATTATGGATCCCTACCATTATGGCCTACTCTAATTATAGAATTTGATTCTTTGACTCCTACAATTACGCCAACACAATCATGCAATCAGTCCAACATGTTGGAGAAGAGAATGTTACGTAAGTGAGAGGATGGAGGGCTGCATGTGTTGCTTGGATGTGCGTAGCATGAATGGGAGTAGCTGTTGGAGAGAAGGCCACTGTTGTGCGTGAAAGAATGAAGATGTTAGAGACCACCTACTCTAACAGTGAACTCACTCAAATAACAGAGACCTGCATTTCTAACAAACACACAACAGTAATAAAGCAGGAACAATGATGGAATAGTGATGAAGGGGATACTGAAAATTTTATTCCCTAGCTAGACTTAGAGAGCTAGCTGAACCTCCATACAATCATCAATCAAGCTATCATAACCGAATGCCTAACCCATTTCCTCTAACAACCATTTATTCCCTTCCCCTAACTAACTTCCACATGACTCACCTCTCTCTGTCTCTCTCTAATTCCCCACTTTACCCTCACAACTCCCTCAAATATTCCCTGCATTCGTATTCCTCCTCTTGCTATATTTCTACTAAAACCTAGTCTCAACAATACTGTTCGTTAGTTGAGTGAAGTGAGGCTATGGAGTTGCGTTGTGCAGATGAAGATTGCGTGAGTGGAGGCTACCCTTCTATTGGTGTTGGAAATTGTTGCGTTAGGTGTGTGTGTGGAGAGTAGGCTACATTGGTGATGGTGCATGGATGAAGGTTACGTTAGTGGATGTGTGGACTCTTTTTCTTTTTTCTTTTTTAGTGAATGGAGGCTATGTGGTTGCTAAATGGTGGAAGTTGCGTTTTCTTCAAGGGTTGTGTGCATGAGTTGGAACTTGGAGGAGGCTCTTGTGCATTGAGAGCATTGAAGTGAGGCAGGCTATTGGTGGATAGGTGAGTGAGTGGTTGTTTGCAAGTTTGTTGGTGAATGGAGGCTGTGTGGAAGTGTGGCTTGCATTGGTGAGTAGGGTGAATGGAGAGTTGCTGTTGGAATAAATGGAGCTGTCTACATGTTGTGCGTTAAGGAGGAGTGTAAGCAGGAATGGAGCCTGCGGCAGTGAAAGGAGTGGTCATCGAAGTTTTTGCTGGTGGATGTTGGCTGTGTTGATAAAAAATGTTTACCCTAGATGCTACGTGGCCTTTTTGGTTTTCATGAATTGAGGCTACATATTGATAAATTGATGGAGAGTTGCCTTGATGGAGGGTGCGTCTTTATGTTGAAGTGGGGCTGTGTTGGTGGAAGGCAGCTTGTGTGTTGGAAGCATGGAGCTTGTGGTATGGAGTGCTGCTGCTTTGGTGAGTTAAAAAAATGGAGGGTTGTAACGAAGTGGGGTTACGTGTTTGTGGAAGTGTCCAAAGTATGCATGAATGGAGCCAGGTGATATTATGAATGGAGGCTTCAGAGATGTTGCGTTAGTGGAGTAGAGAATGGAGAATAAAGCTACGTGGGAGATGTCGTTGTTGAGTGAGAGGATGGAGCTAGGTGGAGGCTACGGCTTGTGCATGAAAGCATGAAGTGTGTGGGCTGGTCAATAAAGAGTCCAGATCTCCTATCCAATATTATGGTATCTTATTGTGTCCAATAAATCTCAACCGTTTATTTATGTGAATCCTGTGTAGGCCCCGCGCGAATCCTATGTGAGTCCCATAAAATAAATAGCTGAGATTTCATGAGACAGAATAAGACAGAGTAATATTAGACAGAGGATCTTGGTTCGTCAATAAAAGCTGCATGTTTTAATGGAAATAAATGGGGGCTGGACCCATGCAACAATCAGTGAGTGAAAGTATGGATGGAGGCATTTTATCTGGCTATATTTACGTGGAGTGGGGCCTGATGGAGAGTGGAGTGAATGCTGAAGTGGGGGCTGCTTCTTCTAGCCGGTGAATGGAGGCTTCTTTGTCTTGAAGTAGAGGTTGTTGCGTGCCCCTCTCCAGTCTAATGTTTTTCCATTCTTTTTCTATTTTTTTCTCTTAAACACATTGAACCCTTTTTGTTGCGTTTTGCTTTCTTTTTTCTGTGTTTTGTGGCTCCTTTTATTCTTCAAAACACATTGAATCCTTTTCTTTTTCTTCATGGGTTGCACGGCTTCTTTTTTTTTTTTTGATAAAACGTTGAACCTCCTTTTGCTCTTTCTCCTCATGCTGCTTTGTTCTTTCTTTTCAAAACCAACGTTGGAGCCTCTTTTCTTTTTACAAAATACTGAGCTCTCACTTTTTTCGTCTTTTTTCCAAAACAATTCCTAACATTCAAATAATATAAAAATAATAATTTAGCAAATATTTACCCCAAAATACCATACAATTGACCTAAATTAATGCATCGAATAATGGACTGTCAATATCTCTATCATGATGTTTACTCTTATTTTCTCCAATTTAAATCTTATCTTTAATGTTAATTTTAGACTCAAATCAAAGCCTTTCATTCTGGGATGACAAATACCAAAAAGTTACATAATTTATTCCAAAATAGTAAAATAATTCATGGCATAACATCTCCATATGCTCGTAAACATAATAACATAGCTACATTGTATACTCTTCAAAGGTGATAGATTGAGGCACTTAAGCTGGAGATGCTCAAGTTGGAGAACATTCATGGAGACATTCCTGCATGATTTTGGTAATCTCTTCTGCTTGACTCCCATTTTCTTCCTCTCATCACCCCCTTGTCTGTCTACCACCCCACCCTCTAGCTCCCTGCTTTGGGTAAAGGCCAAGAACATTTTGGGCTTTCCCCTCCCTTTCTCTTCTCCTGCCATTATCTAATTTCCGTTTTTGTTCCTACCGTTTTGCTCTGTTCCAACTGCCAAAGTTGTTTCTTGGCAGTTGTGCACCATATATAATTTCATAATTATTTTGTTCACTTTGTCGAACAACACAATCAATTTGTCCACCTTTGCAAAGAGCACAATCAAACTTATCACCCTTTACAGCCTCACAAACAAATTATTCAGTCTCTACAACCTCACAGTCAAGGTATTCTCGTAAGAATTTTGTTTATGTTCTTACAACAGAAATTTAATATTGTTTATAAATATCTCCACAATTATATAGTCAATTTTTTCAATTAATTTGATTATATCAAAATTGTGCACCTCACTTTCCAGATCTTTAATGTCATTTTCAAAAAACTAGTGATAGAACTTTTAAATTAATTTTGAAAATTTTCTGTGGTTTAAACTTTGCTTCAAAATTATATATTTCTTTCTCCTCCATAATGCATAAAAGGGATAAATTTAAAAGGTTGATTATTTCAAAACTGAATTCTGTTGAGAGTTTATTTCATTAGTATTTGTGTATTGCTGATCTGTAATTAGTGAGTATTATACTTAGTTTTTTAGTCCTTGTATCTAGATAGGTTGAGTAGCTGTACGGTGATGTATATATACGGTCATAATGTAAATGGTTCTTTAACTTGCAATAAACAATCATTTTTACTCATTCTTTATTTCATTCCTCTTCTTTAACATGGTATCAGAGTCGTAATCGGAGTTTTTTCGATCTTGATCTTTTTCTCATCATTTCTTCGTTTTTTGATTTCTTTCTTCCATTCATTTTTCCACGATCCTTGATTTCATCATCTTCAGTTCTTCATTTTTGATTTCTTTGTTCTATTCATTCCTTCTAGATCCCTAATTTCATTATCAAATCCCTAATTTTTTCATGGCTCTCACTGATTCTTCTGATTCTTTAACCGCCATTGATTTTCACAGTCCTCTTTAACTTCATCCGTCTGATCTTCTGGGTATTGTTCTCGTTTCACATCAGCTCACCGGAACTGACAACTACTGCATCTGGAGTCGTTCCATGAAGATTGCTCTTCTCACCAAGAATAAACTAGGTTTCATTGATGGATCTTGCTCCCGCGATTCTCTTCCTCCTGATCTTCATGCTCAATGGGATCGCTGCAATGCTCTTATCCTTTCTTGGATTCTCAATACTGTTTCGAAGGAGCTATCGGCTGGTATTGTTTTTGCTTCGAATGCTACTTTAGTTTGGCAGGATATTAAAGAGCGATATGATAAGGTTGATGGTTCTAGAATATACTATCTCCACGGTGCCATTGCCTCTCATACTCAAGGTACCTCCTCTGTTGCTTCCTATTTCACAAAATTGCGTTTACTCTGGGATGAATATGATGTGCTTGTTCCTGCTTCTACTTGCGGTTGTGATCTCACTCAGAAGCATGCTCAACTCTCTCAGCAGCGTCTATTTCAATTTCTTACGGGCCTAAACGAAACTTATGCTAATGTCCGTAGCCAAGTTCTGTTGATGCAGCCTCTTCCTTTGGTTAATCAGGCTTATGCCATGGTTGTTCGTGATGAACATCAACGAGAGATTGCAGCTCCTCCGTTCTCTGAACCTACTGTTCTTCTTACTCACCGTTCTTCTACTTCCAAGAAGAAATTTAATGGCAAGTGTGATCATTGCCA